>JAPYZP010000133.1:0-34923 GCA_030522985.1 Torymus sinensis | reverse complement strand
AGAAAAAGGAAAAGGAGAAAGGGAGGCAAAAAAAAAAAAAAAAAAAAAAAAAACACCGGAAGAAAAAGGAGCGAGACGAAAATTGACGCTGCAAGAGGCGAGGCGCGCGCGCGCGCAGTCTCGCGGAAAACGCGGGAATGCAGTCGCCGCCGCACTGCGGCCTTTATTACACGGCTGCGGAGGGTGAGGAAGGTGCGGCATATATAGTGCGCAGAAGGCTCTATAACGAATGTGGTGGCATTAAAACGCGGGAATTCCACCGCCGCGACAATTCGAGCCGTGCGTGCGTGTGTGTGTGGCTGGCTGGCTGGCTTTTTTTAGCCCTCTCTACTCTCTCGCTTCTGTGGCACTCCAGCAGGATATTTTTGTCAGCGCTGAATGACGGTTTTTTCTCACGAGTCAATGGTAAAGAGATATATCTATTCGTCTTATTGTAATTTGTTTGTTTTGAGGTTGTTCAATTGATTACAATCGACCGAGCAATCTTTACATTTTCAATATTCAACAGAAATTACTATACTTCATTTTATAATTATTATAATAATATTTTATTAAATTAACTCTAAAATTTTATTAATTATGACAAATATTCATTCATTTCAAGGCAAATTTAACGTTCTCTTCGCGTATTGGACAAAATAAAACTTTCATTTACAAAAATGAAAATCCACGACAGCGATAATCAAGAAAGAACATTACGACATTACACTCTGCTAAATACTACAGCCAAACAAATTCATCAGTCCTTCGCATCGCGTTTTGCATTTCGATCTTTATCATCGGCTCTCTCCATAAAATCGTATATACCCACCGTCCGTGCCTTAAGTGCGCCGCCGTCCGCGTATATACACGCGTCGAAACTTTTCAACCGTTGCGAAAGCACCGCGCGGATATTTACTACTTTGACGTGGGTGTGCGCACGTTTTATGAGCGCGAGCGCGCGGGCCTCGCACCGACGACAATTAGCCGAGTGGGTATAATACCGCGTAGCGAGGCGACGTGTTATTGTGCAGAAATGCCTCCTCGTTTCGGTCTTTCGTATAGGGCAATTAAAAATGGCGGGTGGTAAAAAATTCGACAGTACTTTTATGCGATTCGGAGACTGAAGAGTGCCGCGGTAGCGCATATATGGATGGATTGACAAAGTTTGCGAGAAAAAAAAAATGTTTAATATACGCTTTCTACCTCTTTATGTAGGACATTTGATTTGACATTTTTAATAAATACAGAAATAAAACTCTCAACTAGCAAGAAAAAAAATAAATATTCAAAATATAATATTCCGTTCTTAATAAAATGTTTCTATGGAAAACTATACACATATATTCAAATATTGAGGGAGAAGTACACCAAAGTTTTTCATCAACGAATGCAATAAACTCGTTGATAACGAAGTCGAACTTTAAAAACTTTTTTTAATAATAGAAATTTTTAGATAATTTTAAAATTTAACGAAATTATAGTAATTTTATTAATAACATGCTCTTTCTATAAACATTATAAAAGTATAACACATACCCGGAACACGAATGGGTAAAATGTCCACGAAACACATAAAAGTCCTTTTAAACCCTATACCCATAACCTATTTCTAAGCCACAAAAACTTTCGGCCAACAAAACGCTCATGGCGAGCTCAAAATTTGAATGGATCCTCATTTCGACAAGTGCGCACTGGACAAAAAAAAATGTCCAATCCACTCTCCCCCCTCATTGAAAGGACACGGAGTTTCGCGAAAACCACCAAGACGAATTCCCTTCAAAGTGTACACGCGCGTATACGTACACGCCGGCGCTCGAAGAATTATTTCCTTACCCCGCGTGGCCCGCGCTTGTACATTCAATGAAAACGAGCCGGAAAAAAGAATGAAATAAAGGGCCGGAGACGCGGGGAATGCGCGAGCGGAGATGAAAGGAAATGCGTATGGCCAGTGGACGATGCGCCGGTGGTTCAGTGTATAAACGCGCACGCGCGTATAAAGTACGCAGGCTCAGCGAGGTGGAAAATTAGAAGAATGTAGTTAAGCTCGTGAATGCGTATTGACGAGGAGAGAGAGAGAGTTTCTGAGATTTTGACAAAGATCGTGCTATTAGTCATTGGAATGAATGGGCAGAATGGTCTTTTGCAGAGCTTTATGGACTTCGTTCGAGAAAAAAAAAGGAATGGATTGGTTCATCAATTAGATGAGGAAGTCATTTTTCATAAAAAAAATATTACTGGATATTGCATATTACATCGCCGAAGAAAAGTGCCAATTATTTGGACGATAAAGCATTTAAAATTTTTAACAATATCTGAAAATTTAATAATACTCTCCAACTGCTATATGTTCCAAAGGACTTTATAATGCTTTTTGAGGGCATCGACGCTCGATTTCTCAACAAACCTCAAGCCGCCCAATACTCAATCATCCCCCAAAACCGCCGAGATCGTTCTGCGCCAGTCTAAACACACTCATAGCACCGCAAACTACTAAATCCAGGCCTGCAGCTCGAAACTCGCCGGAGAATCGCAGAATCGAGGAATGCGCCGGAAGGCCATTGAGAACGGCGAGCAAAGGGCTGCGCTTCGGCCAAAGAGCCGGCAACTGAGAGCCCCTGCGGCCATTGTGTCCGCCTGGCCGGAACGCCGGGGCGGTCTTCCGAAAGGGCAACGATGCAGGAGAGAGAGGGAGAGAGACGGAAAGATGTAGAGGTATAGCGCTCGAATTTTAAGCTGCACGAGTGTGATCGAGCGACGAATGGCGCTTTAGCGAATGGACCGGGCCATTCGCATACTTGGACTTTAACCTTTTTATATGAAAAGTAATGTAATTTTTCTTTTCGAAAGGTTTCAAACGGTTGTGCAAGAGTGCAAAATTCAGAAAAACTTTGGGAGGGAAGACAATATTAGAATTCATACCGAAGAATAAGTTTTTTCTTTAATATTTCAAAATTAATTTTTCGGTGAAACACCCCAATGCCTAATTATTTATCGTAAGAAAAATATAGGTCTATAGTCGGGATAACTTTCTGATATATTATAAACCGTATTTTCTTGGTGATTTTCTAACATAATTAAAATTCGAAATGAACAACTGGCTAAGTTTTCTTGTCAGTAATGACTGAGAACAAATTTATCTTAATTTTGCTGGAGTTTGGAGAGCTAAAATAATAAAAATCTGTTAAAGGTAAACATAAATGTAGATTCAAGCTGCTCCTAACTGCATATTCGCCAACTACCCTTCCATTCAAACATTAGTTCAGCCCCGGAGCACATATAGACAATTTTAGCTAGAAGCTGCAATTATTCTAACAAAACGTTTTGCCAGTGTCATGAAAATATGATTTGAATTCCATTACTTAGAAGCTGGAACAATTTTGCAAAATATTACAGGCACCGCGAGCTATTATTTTTCGAGTGAAAATGGCAATTTCAATGCAATTCTGCATTTTTGGTATAGTTCAACGTGAAAAAGCTTTATTAAAATATGTGAATATTTTCCCTCGAGCGATTTTCGCGTTTATTTCAAACCTTGGCTTGAACGGAATTTTTTGACTTTTTGGAATATCCTTCAGGGCATACAATTTTAACGCGTAATAGAACGTATTGCAAAAGAAACGCTTTTTCCGACCACGCATCTCATAAAATGTACGTTATATTTAAAACATCATATAGAGGTAGACGCGTATTATGCGCAATTTATCATCATGCTTACCAATCTAATATTTCGTAACAACATCGAAGTACTCGCTTTCAGAAACACACTATCAACTTATCCCAATCTTTATTCAATATATTCCGAATACAATCAATGCGCCATGTATGATCACACGGAAATTTTACCCCCGACCAACAGGAAAAAGCTCTTCTGAAACCCGTGTATACAACGCCGATATAATTACAGCGTCGGCGCTTATCCATGCATTAATCTTAATTTCGGTGGCGCCCCCCGCACTCCACTTCACGTGCCCACTCCAGAAGCAATATTCGCTCGTCTGGCGTATCCCTTTCCCAGCGGCGCGTCATTATATAAAGTATTTTCCGCGCTGCCTCGTATATATACGCGCGTGGGGGTACGTTTGCACGCTTTATATACGCTCCCCCCCCCCCCGCTGCTGACGCTCTTGGGTGGGTGAGCGAGCACCCGAAATTGATCCTGGAACAAAACTTGAGAGAGAGGGGGGACGGGGGATAGAGAGAGAGAATTCTACGTTCATGCGTATGGCGGAGGATTCGGTTTTATTACGTAGGATTTGAATAATTTAAAATGCTTTTGAAATGTTTTTATGATTTGAAATTAAATTAAATTAGTTGATATTTCAGTTATGTGTGGGCTGCATAGATAATACCATTAACTCCATAATCGTATTTAACGTTTTCGCAATATAATTTTGTTATTATAAAAGAGAGGAAATGTGTGGTTAAAAGCTCTAACATTCCATTCATTGACTTTAAAGTTGGAAAATGCTGCAGTAAAACAATGAATCAAGATGATACGAAGCGGGCCATTTCTCATCGATCGTGTCTTTCTCGCGCTCTTTTTCACTCCTTTCTTCGTGCCGCCTGTCTGCGTTCACGTGTATACCTACAAAAAGCGAAGAGGGTTTTGCGGACTGCCAGTTCGGCGCCTCACTGATAGACCGAAATTGATTTTTCACAAGCTATCCAGTCTTGTGTCTTATCCGCGTTTCCACAATCAAATTTTGACATAAATTTAAATATATCTTTTACGTGGTTTTTATCGGCGAGCTAGCATTCTTTATATTTTATGTTAGGAAAAAGTTTGAATGAAGAAATAAATTTAGTTGCCGCTTAAACTAACAACTAACTTTCAAACTGGACTATCCCAAACGACAAACATTTATCAGGGTATAAAGTGACACATGTCTCCCGCCCTCTCTCTCTCTCTCTTTCTCTCTCTCTCTCTCTCTCTCTTGATGATACCACGTGGTTCGAATTATTTGTACTTCAAACTTAGATTCTAAATGGGACATGGTTACGCCACGTGATTAGACTTTCCTGTCGGCATAAGATCGATAACGCGAGGAACAGCTGAAACAAACGACGGAAAATCAGTTGAGTTTATGTTTAACGTAAAAAGTTTCAAAAATGTTAATGGCAGAGATCTTGCTAAAAACCCGTTTTATATTTAAAAAGTGGAAGCTATATACATTACATGTGTTTGCAATAACTTCTTTCATAATGCAGTTTTCCGATTTCTCATCCTTTTAAAAGATTTAAGAATCCTAGGGAATTGTTTGATGTTCTCCCTTACTATGGTCGAAAAGAAGAGAACAATTGGCTGTGAGAAGATTGGAAGTAACAAAAGAAAAACAAGTATATAATCGGATGTAAAAGTGAAGTAGATTAATTACTCAAGTTTATTAAGAAGCTCTCGTGAAGATTTTAATTAAAGTTTGATTCAAACCGTATATTATAATCAATATTTTTTAATAAGGTACTCGATATCTTCTTAGTTTGAACTACTCTTTTGTAATCTTTACTGCGAATTATTCATAATCCATATTTAATCTCAAAGTGTACAAAAGCGACTCGTGATGCAATTAAATGCCTTTATTTTTATCAACCTTGTTCATAACTTTTATATGTATATATGCGTAGGTTCAATATATTACATCCCTTTTACAGATTTTGAACGCCTAGACAGCAAAGGATATTTTGCTCTGCTTGATCAGTTCTTCTGTGAATAGCGAGAGAGCAAAACTCATCAATTAGTTTTGATAAATTATCTTATATATCAAGACGAAACACAAAGCTTGTTTCATCTCTTGCATTTCCTGACATAAGGTGCTTGAATAAAAGTTACGATAACATTGTTCTCGACTAATTTAAATTTGATGAGATTTGATTCGTATACACAGCACATTTTTCCTTAATGCAGTTTACACTAATTCGATCACGAAATAGTATAGTAACAAAGACTACTTGACGTATCTCCAGAAAGGAAAGGCCAAAGTCTAAATACATTAGACAGCACAAGCTCATCAGGATTTAGATACAGACTCATCCGAAGAAGCAGGCACCTATATTCTCACACTATCAGCGCAGTAACCAATGGGAAAAGCCGCTATCGTGGCACACCTCTACTTAACGCCAACCACAGCTGACCGTGGAAAGTAGATACAGGCTTTTCTCGCAGCCCCGCGAGGAAATACGCAAGTGGGATTACGCGTCCGCACTCGTTTAATCGTATTTCGCGATTCTTTTATTCAGTTTTTGCGCTGCGCTCCTCTTCCCCGGCTTTACTTAGCTTCATCCAGACCTCCTAATATCTCGACTTTCGTTCTTTTTTGGTTTTCAATGTTAACTGATTTTAGTCGGAAAGGAGGAGGAAGAGTTTTCGCGGCTTCTAGATAGCGAAAATTATCCGAGCGGGTTATTTTACTGAAAGAAACGTACTTAACGCGGTAATGGTGCATCGCAGTGGATGCTGATGATACTGCGTAATCTTGCAAATAATGATACATGAAAATGCAATTTTACACTTATAATGAAAGTTAGGCAACATAAAGATAATAATAAAAATATCCAAGTATATCATGTCTAGTTGGATTTATTATACCGATTGATTATAATACGAGACCTATTCATAATCTGTTTGATCAAATACTTCATATAATTAGATATTACGAAGATTTTAATGAAAACCCATTTATTTCTCCGAGGATAAATTATCTAAATAATCTTTAGCGAAAAATAGTCACTTATCCAAATTTCACTGAGCAAATATTTTCTCAAAGACTAATATAGAAATGGTTCTGCAACCTCTCGTATAACCGAGACAGAAATAGGTTGTAATCGATATATGGAACAAAGGGGAGGCGGAAAATTCGGCAGGGCAAAATCATTTTCACCCTCGCCGTCCTGCCCATTTTCCCCTTTCACTTTCGCATTAAGATTAAATCTATTTTATACGTGTCCTATATCGTTAATTAAAGCTAACGACCAATTTCGTGTTACACAGCAAAACATTTCTTTCGCCTTATATTTGAAAAATAACTCAGCTATAGTGTGGCAATCAATAAGCTTTAGTGTCAGTCTGTCCATTATTATTTATCTGGCTCCCAAACACTTGTTACCCTTGTAATACACGATAACGAAAGCACAATAAAACTGTTAATCATCAAAAAAGAAAAATAAAACGATATAGCACATTGAAAGGAAAAGATATAAAGCCACATTCCTCGGTGCATTTTTCCATCCCGTAATAACGAAGTTTATACTTCATTCAGAGAGGCGAGAACACGCTCTCCGTTCTCGCGAGAGAGAGAGAGAGAGGAGAGAGCAACGTCGTAAAAGCGACGCAGTCGCTGTTTCCGTCCTTTTCTGGAGCCTCTCTTTCTCGTCAATTTGTAGAAAGAGAGAGAGAGAAAGAGAGGGAGCTAAAGTCGCAGCATATACATGCGCGCGGTCGCTCATTAAGTAGAAACAAAAACAAATGAACCGCTACCAAATGGTCCTGCAGTGCGTGAGTGCATGTAGCGCGAAAACTACTCGGCCGCGCGCGAAACGTATTACGTGCTATATATGCGCAGGAGGAGGACCGAGTACGCGGGTGAGAGACGCTGAGTTCACGTGTACGTGTACGCGTTTGTGTGTGTGTGTGTATACATATATATATAGCTCGCTGAAAGCCGAGTCTTGTTACTTTGTTTCGGTTTTGGCTCGTGAAACTCGTTGACGGGAGCTGGCATCAGTGGTGAATTTGAGAGAGTGAAGGTGTAACGATTTCCGAGGCGATATATAGACGGGGATATTTTCATATTGAAATCGTTGATACTCTTTAAATTGTCGATAGTTGTTATGGTTAGATAATGGTTGGTTAATATGTAGAAAAAATAATAATCTTGAAATAATGTAAATTAGGTAAGAATTTTGTAAAGTTACACCTTCGTAGTTACATTTTTGTCACCACGAAATACCCCGAATTCTTTCCAAATTGTTGCTTAGAGAATCTTAATAGTTTCAATATTAAAACTTTTATGCTTATTATACCGCGGAAAAGAACGTTCAAATAAAGGGACTTTCATTTTCGCAGTTTATTCAATAACTTCCCGAAAAACAGGAGCCCGAACATCCTTGAAACGGCCAGTATACAATTCTCGTTCCGTGTATGGCCAGACACAACGAGGGCATATAATTAAAGACACTTTTTCTTCCCTTCCACGTAATAATTGTCTCCTCTGCATGGTTAACTTTTGCAAAAGGATATAACATGACTTTGCGCCACGCAAATGTGTCGGGAGGTTTGCGCGAGCGCACGCTCATTAGACGAAACTCTTCCCTTTCGAATGAGACGACTAGAAGCTCGACGGAACTGTTGCTTTTTTCGCCTTTTCCTTTCTTCTTGCCTTCCGTTTTGTGTACACATGCCACTTTCCCAGCGTTCCTTTCTCCTCATTTTCCCTTTCACGGTCATTCACTCATTCTGCGCGCTTGCCGCTTTCGTCCGTTAATTAACGAATAATCTTTCATTCATTATTTCACATTTGCAAGCGTTTACTTTGAGTTGTCTTAAATTATTAAAAACAACGTCAAGTTAAAATTCACTTATATATATTGTAATTCGGGAGAGCGTTTAATTAAGTCGCATTTTTAATTACAAACTTATTAAAACTATGGAGGGGTTAGAAATACAAACAAAACTTCGAATTAGTAGTCGAAATGCCGATATAAAATGAATGCGCGCGTCAAATTAAAAATGCTCTTCTTCGAGAGATTTTTAAAAAGGGTTTTATAAATTAAAGCTATGAAATAAAATGGGTGAAATTTTTATTGGGTGGTAAAGGATCTCTTTTTAAAAAGATTTTTATATAATCATTAAAAATAAACAAAAGTATATTATTATGTTTAATAATAGACATGGTATAAGACCCTCGTTCAGTACCTCATATCCGTAATTTTTATCTTTTTCTGTAACAAAAGTCAAAGTACATATTATTTTATTTATAAAAAATGTATTTTTCATTACATATAGCATACTGTAAATTTTGCATTATTTCACCATTCATTTAATTACTTGCTGGAAGCCTTTCATAATCAGCTCTTTTCTCGTTACACTAATTCGCGTTAATTTCGCCTTTATCTTTCCCTCCATTCATTTTCCTCCATTAAATTTTCTCCTGTTTTCCTTTATTTCCCTTCCATTTAGCATTCTCCTCAGGAACCTTTTTTCATTATACTTCCGTCTTTAGGTTATATTTCTCTCATTAATTATTTCTCTCCACATCGCGTACATCTCAATTTTATCGAATATTTTTCCTTGAATAGCGACCGACCAAATTTATTATTCTGCCGCGCATTCATTCCTGGGATGAAACGATTAGACCTCCTTACGCTTGCCTCGACTTTTGTTTTATTTTTCAAGTATAAACAAAGTGAATTATGGCGGCTGATGTTTTTAATGCACGCACTAATGCGCTTATTTACCTGAATTAATTTTGACAAACACAAATGGAGTTCTTTTCGTTAAAAATGGATTAACAATAATATTTATATTTTAAATATAAATATTATAAATTATAATTATAATTATAAATTCATCAGTATTTTAATTTTATACCATATTATATATCTAACATTAATTCCAGCGAAATAAACTATGATATACAATTTTTGCATCTCATTTATTAGATAGAAAATAACATATTGCTATTAGGCATATGACATTCACGAAATGTATCGTGTTAAGATTATTATTCTTATTATTGCCATTGTCATTATTATATTATATTATAGCTGACCGTATAAGTGCAGTAAAGTTTTTAAGTGGAAGTATTAAAAAAAGTAGCTTTTAATCTCGGAATATGTACATTTTCGGAATTATCATCATCTGGAAGATACAAAGGAAAATTCTCTTAAACTGTCAGAAAGAAAGCTCTGTGAGGAAGAAAAAGGCTACTTATAACGACCATTCTAAGTGTAATGTATATGTTGAGATACTGAGCAAATTCCGCAAGAAAGTGAATTTGGATGCCAGCCATGTAAGGATCCCAATATTGCTATAGAGAAGACCGGGGCTAGTTGGCATGCGGGGCAGGTTGAAAAATGACAATAACTCGTGATTGGAGTAACAAAGGTCAATGCTGTTAATGCGTCAGTAACGTAAAATGCAATAAGGAATATTTGTTTTAATTTTCAGTTGAAAAGCATCATGCGTTTCGGAAATACGCAAGTTTTAAAAAATTTTTTTATATTTTTCAAACTTTGTCATTTTGATAAATGTGGTGTAATTCTTTAAAACATTTGGTTAATCTGTTTTTTCTTAACGCAAGGCAAAATAATTGCTTTATTACAATTCTACCGCTTGGTATATTTTTTATTTTTCAATTTTTTAATATTATTAGGATAATTTTCAAATGAGCCTTCGCTTGGGGCATGTTAGCTGACCTATTGAGAACAGGCAGATTGTTTAACTTATCATTCTACTATGTTAATACCTAATTAATACATTATTTTTTATTTATAAAAGTTCTTGAATGTAGCCACAGAAAATCTAAGGAAGTCTAATAAAACCTCCATTTATACATTTTGGGTAATATATAGTTTTTACCTGATTATAGCTTATTTTCTGTTCAATGTCACATTTTCATATGTGATCCTTTTATATATTATAATGATATCGTTATTTACTCAAAGATTTATTATCAGTGAATCTATCACAGGCACGTGGGTAACTTACCCCGCTTATGGGGCAGGTTGACCTAAAATCGTTTAATTCGAAACTTGTTTCTACCTTCTTTTGTGATCAATTTACAAATTTGAAAAAAATCATGAAGATGCTTTATATCAAGTACTTTCATGAACTGGAATAATTCTGTTAATTTACTAATACTGTTTTGCAGAAAAAAATAAAATGTGGGAAGTCGGCCAACTAGTCCCGGTCTCCCCTAAGTCAATGTAAAGAAGGACTTCCTCTTCGATCAAAGAAGCAACTTAGATAAGAAACCTTTTATGATCTATAAAGTGAACTAATGAGTACTGCTCTACACAAGTATAACACACTGACAAAATTAGTCTTAATATGGTGATCAAGTATCTGAAGAATTGGAGGAAAAATTTACTCATTAGCTTCATTAGTAATTTGTTCCGCTTTTGAAACTCGATGATGTTCAAAGTAACTTTATTTATTATTCAATACCAACCTGATTAATAATAAATGTAAAGAATGAAAGCCCGATGCACATTTTTCTCTCTAAATTATTATCAGGTGAGTTTTATGGAACATTTAATGATGCATTAATTCAAGCGCGCGAACATTGAGTAAAACTCTTTATGATGGGTAGTAATTACGTAGCGTCGGTGCTTTCAGAAAGCACAGAGTTGGTGTTATATTGCGATAATGAAAAAGCTTTAGTTCCAATTTTCGATGTTGAAAGAAAAAGCAAGTTTTCAGTGTTTCACTGTATTTTGCAAATAATTCATTCGAATCAAAATTAATACATATATGTAATAAGTTTAGATATCATATACAATTTATTTATAGTTGACAACAACAATAACATCCATGAATTTTCGAGGTATAAATAAATACAAACTATACTTGTTTTATAACGAAAAAGGAATATGTTACTATTCGATCAAAACCTTTTTTGTTTTAACTTTTGTTAATAAAGTTGGAATATGTTTTGCAAGTTTTATAAATATAATTTAACAATTTATTAGTAGCATTTGGCAATGCTTTCACTAATATTTACGAAAAGATTTTATCGTTCTGCTATATTATAATGTAAAAATTAATTATTCTCGGGCAAGCGCGAGCTAATTTCCTTCAGTGATATTTATAAACAGTTTGTATATAAAATATAAAAAAGTTTTACATATAAAATATTCATGTGTATATTTAGAAGAAATGCTAAATTCAATTTAATTCTCTTATTTTGGATATCATTAAAAACAAAACCATGACGAAGCTAACCAACTTAACGAGAACAAAAGCAACTGCAATTAGCTGACATATAAGTGCTGCAAATCTAATTATTGAGGCTTGCTGGCGAGAAAACTATTATTAGTGTCGTCCCAGAACTGTCATGCAAAATTAAATTATTATCCGATTAAAATCCACTCGGCATTGAGCGAGTTGCATATTTGTGCGTACCATTCCTAATTTTATCTGTTTACCAACAAATTTAAACAATAAATATCTTCGATAAAAGTTTAATAAGGAATTTAAAAAGAGTTAAAAGATAATCCTCACTCACGTTTCTTCCCGTTACTGAGACTGAACTTATTTGAAACGAGAAACGCGCAGTTGCAGATAACAATTACAGACTCATCAGTGGATTAACGAAGAAAGCTAGCAAATTTTGTCTTCGTCTACCATCGCGACGTATAATAAAATCTCAATTGTTTATCGTATTAAAATTTAAATAAAAAAGTTAAATTAAATTTAATGCACATTTATTTAATTTTAAGTGTGTACATAATTTTAACTGCCGGTTTTTTACAGTGTATAATTTAGTTTATTTTCCGTAGCATTGGCTTTTTCTCTTTTCTCTATATATTCAGAACTCTACCTACCTTAAAAACTTTTCTTTATTACAGTTTTAATTTTGTTTATGTAAGAAATTTCATATTTTTACTAAACCTATATGTAATAAAACCCGGTCAGGGTAAGTATTCATGCAGTCGTTGGAAGAGAAGCACCAAGAACCTACAGTTAAAGACCGAATCATGTCGACGACAGGAGGACGGCATTAGAGACGGGCCTTTCCAAACTGCGATATACGACGTGGTGTGCAGAACCTGTACTGGTAGTGATGCAGGTGCGAAGCAGCCGACTCAACCTGAAATAGCGTAGTATACTTACCAGACTAAATTGTACGTTATTTTTCTATAATTCGAAACTCGCGATTTACGTGGAATAAAAATTTGTGAAAATTTTATATCAATACACATAACTACATATAACTGCAATAAACATACTTAAAAACTTTAAAAATTTTTTTAATAGTTAATAATTTTGATTCATATTTTTAAATGGAATTTTCTAAGAGATTATTTTGTTTATCTACTCCAAATTTTAACCACTTATGACATTTATCGACTACAACTTTTCGTTAAAATTTCAAAAGATTATCTTTATTTGTTTTCGAGAAAAAAATTATTTTTGAAAAAAGTGCGTTATTGTTCTCTTGCGATAACAAGAGTAAACATTAATCTTTCATCCTGAAATTTGGCACAGATAACTTTTTTATATCTTCGCATCGAATTCGTTGTTCAAAGAAGTAATTGAAATAAGTTTGAAAAATAAAATATGTAAAATATATGAACGTTGATAAATAACAATTATTTTATCTATATACTGATATAAACAATCAATGTACTAGAAAAGTAACTTTAGTTTGAGGAAGCTAATTGCCAATGAATTGGCAGCAGTTTTTTTTTAATAGTTCGAGTATAGATCTTGTACTTATTCAAAACAAGTCATAGAATACTAAATTACCAAAAAATCTTTGGAAATAAAAAATTAAAAAACTTAAAACAGGAAAAGACGTGAAACGTTAGTAAGCACATAGTTAGATACTGCTCCTTTGCATTTGCACTCTCAAAAATTTTTTATTTATTTTTGGTGCACAAGAGCTGAACATTGAGAAAGCGATTCTTTGCGTCAAATGAGATTCATTAACTGTTAAGAAAAGTGGATTTGGGATTCAGCGAATTGAATATTCATTAACAGTTAAGAAATGGTTATTTGAAATCCATATATACTAGTGCTATGCTGCTTGTGCACTACATACTTATATATAAAGAATATGTTATTCAAATCTCAGGTGAATAACATAACTTGTGAATGCACACTAAAACTATGTTATAGATTACGTTTCACTTCAAATACATATAACTATAAATAGAGACGAAAATTCCTATACTAATCGTAATTGCAACATGTTTAACCTAACTTTTTAGGTTACCAGATCTACATCCCGTAAATTCATATTTCTTAACTGTTAATGAATGGAAATTCGTCACAAATATCACAAGATTTTCGAGGTACAAATGAATCGTTGCTTTGTATTAAGTAGGTAATTACTTTTCTCAGTGAGGGTTATAAGTTATTACAATTGCAATAGGGTAAAGTCTTGGTTACGTTTCAATTCCCAGATTACAACAGCTTGATTCTTCGATAAATCCCTATATATCTGCTAAAATTTAGAATTTCGTATATTTTTATTTTAATAGTAATCCGTTCAAACCTCAATTAAAGCAAAATAATAAATTTTATTCTGCTTAGCTGTAATTAGAGATAAGCTTGATGAACCTCACGAAATCCTATTAATTTCAGTCTAAAGCAATCCAATCGAGCGTTAATCATAAACTTATATTGAGTTGAAACCAATCATATTTGTACATCCATTACTAATCAGAAAAATTATTATACGTATATTTTTGATTATTAACATAGCTTTAACTGAATTATTAACTATTGAATTTGCATTAAAATTATTTATTGAATTTGATATTATCATATAACTTTTCAAGTAAAAGAAATCGCTTACTTCATTTAAAAATCATAAACCTCACTCGAACATCATGTGCTCCGAATACCTACTCGAAAAATGCTCTCTCTCTCTCTCTCTCTCTCTCTCTCTCTCTCTCTGCTTATATATATTATATGTATATATTTGTCCGTGCTCGTCGTGAAACAACGCCTCTTTGGGCGGCGTTAGCAGCGCATGGTCCCCGTTAGATACTTTCTCCCTCCTTTCTCTCGCCAACAAATTCGCGCCTATATATACTCTATATAAAGCGATTTCAAAGTCCCTGGAAAGTGGGAGGGGAGCCTTTATACGTTCTTTTTTCTCTCTCGTTTCACAAAGGAGATTTTGCACAGAGATACGGTTAATGGGGTGGGAGAGAGAGACAGAGAGAGAGAGAGTGAGGGCAAGCGCAGTTTCGTAAGCTTCGGCTTTTAGGCAACGCGCCGGCGAGAATTAGCGAACGCGCGATCGTTTTAGAATTGAATGAGTATACGTAAGCATACGGCTGTTGTTGGGCTGAATGGGAGGGGAGATTTGAAAGAAAGCCTTCGACGAGATAATGAAAGAATAGCGTACACCTAATGATTGTCGGTAGTAAAATGGCTGGTTGAAATAGGTACTTCTGAGTCTGCACGAAATTTCTAATTTGAATGAAGTATATAAAGGAAAGACTAAATGTCAATTAGAATTGCTACAGTTCCAGTATGTTTAATGTATGAGGGGGAGTCTAAAAATATTCGGTCGTTTTCGTAATTCCAAGTAATAAAAAATAGTTTAGTTTATAGCAAACCTACCGAAAAATATCTATGTTTTTATATAATATAAAAACATATATATATATAAGAAGAATGCTGATGACACTTCTGGAAGGGTCCTTGGGTAAATGGTTGGGTGATCGTCGAAGTTAATCAGCGTTTATTGTCACTAGTTCGTACCTGGATGGATGACTACTGATGGGTGTGGTTCTTTCCTTTCAGTGTTTTCCTTACACGACATCCTTACATGGACGAATGCAGATGAGTTATCGGAGAATGATAAAAATTCGGTAGTATAGACGCTAAAAGGCATGTGCAAGGGTAGGAAATAAGGGAATAATGAAAATTAATATAAATCTTAAACCATCAAAAAAAAGTTTTTTACACAGTTTTTGATGCAGTCTTTGATACTAACGTTATTATAAAAAAAACTTGACTTTTTCTGAAAATTAAAAAAATGTTGATATTCCAAATTATATAAGTTGAGGAATAAATTACCCAAAATAATATACGCACAATGGATCTCTGTTATTTATTAATATGTCGCATTTGGAAAAGAAGGATAATCGTTATTTTGACTTAAGAAAAATAAAGCTCCTTTGTCTAATTTTACTTATTCATTTTAAAGCTTTGAAGTAGACTTTTCATAACATTTTTTACAATAACGTTAATCTAAAAAAAAATTTACAAGTATAGTTTAGTAAATTGTGAAAAAGTGTCTTTAAAAAGTTTTCTTTATCAAATGTAGAAGGTGAAAGCGAGAACTAGACATGACTTTAACTTGATCGATATGTCGCATATTTACAATATTTACAAACACAATAAAAAAGAGAAAAGTTGATTCGTATAAATAACTCGCAACCGACGCACCACATGCAAACACAATAACAGAGTCGGAGCGATCTGTTCCTCGTCGGGTCTTGTGACAGATATAGAGAGCGACGCCGCGGGATCTTGCATGGAATGGAAGGCACAGTCGATATAGTAGCGCTGTAAATACGTCCACAACAAATATTAGATTTAATTAGAATCCGAAGCGGTACTACGCAAATACACGACCGCAACAATGGTTTCAGTTTTTTTTTTAACATTAGAAAAATTAAAATAATTTTAGACCATGAAAAATGGCTATTATTTTAAAATATTTTTAATTCATATCGGAACATATTTTCAATCTGCATGCGCAGTTAAAGTAAAAAAAGTAATAATTTCAAAATAAATAAAAATGTTTGTTTTTCCGTTTTATTATCGAATAATCGAATAATATAACTCAATATAAAAGCAAATATTTACAGATGTATGTAATAATACTTTTTATTATCAAGTTTACATTCGTTTAACACTATAGGAATACAGATGCTGCAGTCAGATGGACAAGTGCCAAAATCCGTTGCGAGCTGATAAAAGTCGCAGTAAAAAAGGGGAAAAATTCAAATTATTCTTCATCTCGTACCGCGAAACATCAAGTTCGCTCGTCGTGCTATCCTGTCACGTCAGTCGATTTATCATCCGCGAATATTCCTAAGGATCTCCCTTCAATGCCGCGCGAGTGGCTGTACCCATTATTTATAAATAAAATAACCTTATTTTGATCGCTATGGCATGTTAAATTGGACATTAGTCAACGTTATTAATTATATTTTATTCATTAAAAAAAAAAAAACAAATAGAATTATCTGACATAAATTATGTTTAATATAATTAATTAAGTTTTCTGTCGATATTTCTCAATGGATAATCCGTTTTTTCTTAATTGGAAACGCATTTACAATAACTTTAGCTATCCGAAATATCTATAATATGAGTAATTCCGCGGTACTTTTCAAATTCGAGTTATTCTTTGATATCTTTAGATATACTCAATATACGGAATTCTGTAAAGGTTACAGTTCTTAGATGAACTTAGAAGAACATCATCTTGGTACCAAACCCGATTTAGAATCATACAAATTACGAATGGTGAGGAAAAGACTAAAATGAAAGGCATAATTAACTGATACTTGGAGAAATTATTATCTTTTTGAAGTTTATTGAAGATTATTGCTCAAATTTGAAAAGTTCGGCGGAATTACTCCTATATTTTTAAAAGTCACATGGCCATATTTAAATTCTCTATTTCAATTATTGCCGTATAACAAATACAGTCGATGTCGTTTCGCGTTAAAACATAGTCGCTTTGAGCGCGCCATTGCAAAAGTGGCCTACAACTCTACAAGCTCGCGCGGCTTTCCACGCGCCTGCGCTCCGCTTTCACCGCGAGGGGTGGCTGTGGTTTTCGCACGACCCTGATAGCATGGAGACAGAGACGAACGCGCGAGCCAGACTAGAAGCAAAAAAAGAAAAGAAAAAGTGAGCAACGCTGTGTCGACGTTGATGGTTATTCAATTCGCATAAACAGTTTTTCAAAATCATAAATGAATACAACCATTTTAATAAGTTTATCGCAATTTATATAATTAAACGAAAATAAGTATAATTTCACCATTAGTGGGAAGTCATAACAATTGCAAATTGACGTCTTGATTGCCGCGCGATTTTACTTATAGGCAATGGCTTTGCGCGCGCGAGCGTAAAAAAAGACCTTTCACTAGCTACAAAACGTACATGATTGATAAGCGCATGTGAGACTTATAGTTTCGCCCCTATGTGTGTGTGTGCATGCGCGCGCTGCACTGTGGAGCTTTGCACTGTTGACAGCGACACGGAAATGGATGATGACGCTGCCGTCGCCGGGACGACTGGTATGGCCGACGTTGCGTGCGAAGGTCCGTCGCACCGAGTTCTGTCTTTATCTACTTTGGCTTGAAGGGCTGAGTGGAGCAACGATTAAAGTAGACTAATCGAATCGTTTGTTTTTTCTCAACGATTAGAATTACTAAGCGGCTTTCTTCTACTGGAATGTTTGACTTCGTCAACTAGAAGATATGTATTGGTTGATTTATCGGAAGAACACAATCTTAAGTAGAAATAGTCATTTTTTAAATATGCTGCTTAGTTTAATTGAAAGTTCTTCAATTAATGAAATTTACATAACAAGTTCAGTTAATGTGACAACAATAAGTATACAATTTCGGAACTTTGAAAATCAATAGCTCTTAAATGAATAACATATAAATATAATTAATGCAGAAAACGAAATTGACAATACTTGAAGTATCGAATTTAATTCGGAAAGCCGATAATGGATTGGATTATACACGATTTTAGGGTATTCAAATAATTTCATTACACATTGAACTCGCTAAGTGACACGGCTAAATAGATCAATATTTTAACCTGGCCGGAAGGTAAATTAATTTTGTTAGTGGGAATAATAATTATATGTGCTGGTAAGTGTGTTAGAATTATTTATTTTAGATCGTATGATGAATAGTTTAGTGTAAATTTATCAAAACTTTAAATAACGAGAATTGAAATTGTTATGGCTTAAAAGCACAAGATCGTGTGATAAAGAAGGTTGTAAAATTTTTCGAGCAAAAACATCGTTCTACCACCGGCAAGTAATTGAACACACACTCCGAATTACTTTACGGGCACTCGCATTGTAAGTAAGTACCTGCTCCATAATCCGAAAATCGTGCTTATCCGTGCTGAGAAAAATCGTCTTACATATCAGGTATATCTATATATCATAAAGAGCTTCCATCCGCCGCGACGAACAAAGAAAGCCCGCGCGAGAGTCTATACTCTGCACTCTCCACGTTTCACGATCGACGAACCCCCGTTAATCTTTCCGTCTCTCTCGCTCTTGCGCTCTAGCTCTATCTCTTCCTCTCCTTCGTCCTTCGTCGTCGCGTGTGCGCGCGCATCACGACGTGCATATATATACATATGTATACGTGCGTCGCCGGCGGAGCAAAGACAAAGAGAGACGTTTGCGAGAGAGAGAGAGAGAAAGATGAGAGAGAGCGGAGCGCACACGCACACGCCAAATACTTAGCCGGCTTTTCTCGCCAGGTTTTCGCCACTCTTTCGCCGAAGGTCACCAGGTGCGAAAATTCGCCGGAAGAGGATGTTTGAAGATGGCAATAGAAAGGAGTGAGAACGGAGGAGAAAGCGTAATTTCTTTGTTTTAGCAGCCACCACACGGTCGACCGCACACAGCAGACTGTTGCCGCCCTTTTCTGCCACTGCCACAAGTACGTATATACATATATCACTACTCGCCTATACACTCGACTCGAAAGTAAGGTTAAGTGACTTTTCCACGTCTGCTCTTACTCCATAAAAACTACAAATTGAAGCCTAAAAACCATAACAATAGATCTGGTATAATACATGAATTATTCGCACACCAGCACGCACACAGACACACCCGCACCTCACCCACACGTAGACTCGTATTAAGAGCGCTAGCGGCGAGAGGGGAAATGTGCTGTACTGCTGTGCGCGCGCGGCGTGTAGGATGTCGACCGGCGAGCTAACCTAACCTCTCACGCGCCTCTCATTCGCGCAAAGCATCATCGTGTATAGAATATATCTATATACATACGTACATACATATATACGCGCATACACCTCGCGGGCGGGCGCGCGCACACCGGCAGCGGCGCGGCGGCTCGACTGGCGTAGAAACGAGCGAGAAAGAGAGAGAGGAGAAGGAACGATCGCGCGCGCGCGCGTAGTAGCAGCGGCAGCGGCGGCGGCCTGTCCAACTCCCAACCCGCGCCAGTCGAGGCACGACGAGGCACGCGTCGAGAAGGCTTTAAGCTGCTCTGCGCCCCGCGACAGACAAAAACGACGACGACGACGACGGCACGAGAAATTTTCTGCCCGTACCTCTGCTGAGAGAGAATCCGTATAGGTATATACGCACCGACTTACCTCCAGGAGACGTATATGAGTATATGTACTGCTGACGGATCGGAGAAAGGACACCAGTGTGTGTTGTGTGTGTCTCATGGTCCTTGGTGCGAGAAGTGAGAGAAGATCGTAGTATAAAGAGTGCGCGCGGAAGAGAGAGCAAGCAGGGCGGCAGAAGGCGAGAAACGAGAATACACGACGACGACGACGACGACGAGAAAGAGAGGCTTTTCGAGATATCGCGCACAGACGGTGAGTTCGGCCCTTTATTGTTGCCAAGTGTGATTGTGTATATACGTGGGTATGTCTGTGTATATACGAGTATGTAGTGTGGCGCGAGATGGAGAGGAGAGGGAGATTCCGCGAAAAGAGGCGGGCAAATTTCGTTTGCGCTGCTGCACGTGCGGGTGTCTGCTTTTTTTTTCTCCGAAAAAATTCCGCCGGGCGGATGGAATGGAAAATCGGAGCCCGGAGTGGCTTTTTAGTGCGAGGATTTCGGATAGTGTCGTATCCGTCGAAAGGAATTACGATAAGGACTCGTCTTTGTTTATATTGGTGCGCGATAGGTTAGGGGAACGCAGTTGTTTTTAAAAACAAATTGTTTCGATCAGGCGAATGAAATAATGGAGAATGTGAACTGTGCATTATCATTATTATAAGCTTGGCTTCATTTACCTTGCAATTAAGTATTCAATAAAAATTAGATCTTATCTTTATATTGCGCAGCACGTTTTAAGGAAGTAATGTACATTAAATAAAGTTTGGACTGTTTTGACGTGGCATTTATCGCGGAAAATAAAGATACGTATCAAGGTTGTTCCTTTCCTACTGTAATATAAACTTTCCTTTCAACGAAAAAATCAATTCAAGTTTATTTTAAGTGTTCACATTTAATCTTTCGTTGATACTTTATTCCGTCAATTGTAAATATTATTAGATTCTGGAACCCAGACACAGTCATAAATTCTTCAAGACTTACTCAGTTTAATTGATGTTGTAATCGAGCGACTAAACACTTGCATTAGACAATAACCTTCTGTTGCTAATACTTCTCTCATTCAATTTCCAAAATTATCTTTCTTAGTTTATAAACAATAGAAAACCCGTTCACGCAAACGTGTATCCGTCAACTTGGTAGACGCACTTAGCTAAATAAAAAAAAAATCGGAGTCGATAATTATCGAGAAACGAGATCCTCGCGCGGCACACGCCGCCGGCTCGCCGCGTACATAGCTTGCGCGCGCGCTCGCCTTAAATATTGATTTCCACGTGTGTATATGTGCGTGTGCGTGTGCGTATACGTATATACTTCTGCGCGCGCTCAGAACGTAATGGAAGGTCTTTGAAAAAAAATGTTAATTGCCACTTAGGCCTGCTCGCCGCGACGTTTTATCGTGGGCTTTTGGAGTGGCAAAGTACAAGTGCGCAAGCTGGACGAAGTACTGCGGTGGGAAATTTTTCCGGAGCTGAATGCAAAAATTTTCGCGCGCAGTTTTAACAGTGCTTGAAATTTTCGGGATTGCTTAATGAAATTTGAAAAAGTTTAGTAACTTCAAAGCTTTTAATCGAATTGTATACATTACACCAGTTGTTATACATTACGATACACGTTCACCTCGGAAAAGCCGCAGCAAACTTTACAGTCCGACTGATCGTTTCGCAATCGCGCACTAAATTTTTCCAAAAACTCCTTTATATTTGGTATCCATTCATATTGCGTAAGCCTTTGACAGTGCCCAATTTCTACTCCAGAAAACTCGCTGCCAGCATGCGCACGTTCCGCGAATGCGAATCGCCAGAAAGAAACGAAAATATCAACAGCAAGAGTTTTGTCGGGAATGAAAGGCGTGTATATATGTACACACATAGGTATCGGAAGCGACACACCTGAGCATATAACACTGTCGCGCTCGAGAGACGTATACGGTATGTCCGCGGGAGTTTCTAAAATTAGCGAGAAATTCCAAGCCTTTTCTCGTGTTTTCCTTTTGCGATATTCTGGATTTGTTGTATGATTTATGAAAGGTCTTTGAAAATGTCAGTCTTGCAGCTGTTTAGCGGCATTTTTCTGGATTATTATCTCGTAATGATGCTTTATTGCTCATTATTGGAGATTGGGTTTGCAGCCGCGAGGTAATAATAGTTTTCCAATTTAGATGTTTGTTTCCTTTGTCTGTATGTACCAACGTAAGCACGGCATCTGCAGCATCTTCTGAATAGACATTTATTTTTACAAAATATTCAATTGTTATTACCCATAAACGTTAGCAATTTCGTACCTCATTCTCTTTGCCTTACTTAATCATAAAAAGAATGTTCTATTTCAGAAAATATTTATATATATCTATATATATGTTTCTAACGATACTTTATTTTATTATTTTCATCACACTCTTCCATATAATAAGTATACAAATTGTGTACATGAAAATATAGAATACGAAGAAAAAATACTAAATTCTATGCAAGTATTGGTAACATACTACTTCGAATCCCACAAAATCATATTACAAAGTAACATCATGATACGAAAAGTGTTTACGTCTGCTGACGTCATGATGAAATCATATTTCTATGTGGCAACACTGCTTATAATATTCTTTGCCTCCAATTGAACCCGCGAAACTTGAATTCACATTTTTCATATCAGATTCGATTTTGTCATTCAATTTTGTACCTAGCAGAAATGTTGATGTAAAAGCTCCGTTCTGCATACTTTTTACAATTGAATGAACTGTATCTAAAATATGATAAAATTAAACAAATATTTATATTATGAATTTCTGCGTAATATATCAAATAATATCAAAAGTTCATGCGACTATAAAAATTACTAATAATATACATAATGATAACCATACTCGAGTTACCTTATATATAATAGCTGTATAAAATGCACCAATGCCTTAACTCATCAAATCTAAAATAGAAAAGACCAGATAAAGAAAATAATGAAACGCGCGATGCACGAACCCTCGCAAAAGTTTGGAGAACCTCTCAAAGGTGCAGAAATAGATGTACTCTTGAATAATTCAAGGAGTAATGCGTAATTTACAAAGTCTCATCACTTATTTACCGGTTTTCTTTTATAATTATCCAGGATGACGCGTTGTTGGTGGTATAAATAGTCGAGGCGTAGAATAAGCCATCGATTAAATATTTATGCCGTTATCGCTTCAATCTGAATACCTTCGTTGTATCAACAAATTTGTCTGCAGTACATCTGTACTGCCGAGTATTTTACGAAATCGAAACTTCTAAACTGAAAATATCGGTGAAAATGGAATTTTCTGTTTATTTTCAGAACAGCTTTGCCGCATTCAATGAATAATACATTGCAAAATTCAGGAAAGCCGTGTCATGGCTGCGTCTTTGCGCCAAAGGACTTCGCTTTTTATTATTTATTTTTCATCAAAACCGTTCGCCTTTGATTTTTCTTCACGGAATACAGAGAGTTGGCGGATAGATCGAGGCGAAGTGCGCGAATTCGGGTCGAATGTATCGAATGCTAATACTCAATCAAGAGATACATTTGAAATATCATTTATTTATTTATTTATTACGCCATGCATTCGAGCGCTCCGCGTTCATGAATATTCATATCGACGATGCCAATTCAAGTTCTTTATATTAATACCATTGCGTATTGTTATAAAGCACTCGTCGAATAAAAATAAATATGCGACAGTGAATATAAATAAACTAACGTAATTTTAAATTTGAACATTTGGTTATTATTATTATCATCATCATACTTTCTTTTGTTTTGAATGAGCGAGAGGGAAAATGGTGAATTTACCAATTGGCGAACGAATCCGGCGGCTCCAAAATAAATAGGCGGCCGATTATAAATAGGCCCTTGGAAATAGAAACCGCATGAGCGAGTAATGGGGGAAACTTCGCGCGCGTAAACCCCGCGTGTGCGCGCGTGAACTCTCGCGATCAAATGGGCTCGTGTTGATGTATAAAGTTTAGCTCGCGGGAGCGCGAAAAATTTTGAGGTTAAGTTAATTACAAATTGCGTATTTAAGCAGAATCAATTAAAAATTTTCAAACTCTAAAAATGTATTACAAATAAAAGTATTTTTTAAATGAAGGTTTAAATGCTTACAATAATTATTATGATATAAATAAATAGGTGTTTGCTCACATGATAAACAAAATATTTTTCTAAAATAAATACAATAATAATAAGACCGAATGATTTCGCAACAAATTAACAACTTAACAACTATTATTTTACATAAAATTAATATTTCAAAATTAAATAGCATGCTATGACCTTGGCAGTTGAATTACGTTTTATTTATTATATTTAACAATTAATAAAATAAAATTAATTGCAATACATTTTCTCAATTTTTAAATTTCTTTCGAAATAACTTTCTTAAAACCACTTGTAAGCATGACTATTGCCTCACACGCCCACGAATATACTTTCAAAGAGAATCAAACACCCAGCTTCGATAACTTGGGTGAAAAGGACACTCAGGTCCTCCTTGCAAGCAACAACTAGAGAAAGCTCACCGCCTCTCTCTCTCTCTCTCTCTCTCTCTCTCTCTCTCTCGTATACGCATCGCACCGTGTTTCAAGGTCTGACATTCGGCCAAGTGTGTCCCGAGCTTGTTTGTCAGGCTAACTTGCCGCTCGCTCGCCGTTCAGTCGTTGAACTTTCGAGCTCATCCGCGGGTGGAAAGACGCAGTCTCTCGCGTACTCGGTTTTTGCCAGCTTGCCTTTCGAGTTTTTTTCGGAGGATTTTTTCTCACTCGCTGGAGAATGACGTCAGCGCGCGTTTCGCGAGTATTTTAACCTTTCTTATCGCGAGAAGTATAATTTTCCAGTGGGAAACTGGTAAGGCGATTTTGGCTGGCTTAGAGATTGTATATAATTTTAATCATTCTTTTTATGTTTATAATTTTAACCATTCTAAAATTTGATACTATCTTATCGTCAACCAATACTATATTACCACTACTACTACCACCAATTATATTACCGTCTCTATCTAATAGGAAATTTGATACATATATACGAAAATGACTTACTTTCTTATATATATTTATTTTTATAAAATATACCAATTAATTTGAATAAATAAAAAAGTAAAATAAATCATAATATATTTCTATGTTTGTTGTTTGCAGCACCCTCCATAATTAATAATTAAAATGATAAAGGTTCCTGTGAGGGTCAACCAAATTAAATGAGCAAACTCATTTAAATTTTGTGACGTTTCGTCAGACGATTGTATCTCTTCAGGCTTTATTGAAAATACATACAAGTTAAAAACGTACGCAGTCAAAATAAACGGAGGAAATCAACAATACTTTACCGCAACATTGGCGTCAGCTGGCATATTCGGTAGTGTCGAGAAAACATACGTTCATATACTGTCGGGAGACATACAGAAATTCGTCTGACGAAACGTTGCAAAATTCCAACGAATTTTCTCGTTTAATTTGCATTCGCCCTTACAAGATCTTTTTATCATTGTATTATCATTTTAATTATACTAGCTACATTCAACGCGCTTCGCGCGTATTATTTTTCTTTTATTTACTTATTTATTTTTTATTAATTTGAGGTTATGAACATGATCGAGTTACTTTCAATTTAAAAGTTTGTTTTAATCAATTTAAATCGAATGGTAATAACATACATTTTATAAATAAATTAATGAATTTTTCCTCAAATTTTTCTTATACTATTTCAATTATTCAGTTTTAAATACTTAAACTGAAGAATTCAAACTTGAAAATTCAAACATATTAGATTTTGGTGCTTATTCTATATAGCCAATCAAATGAGTCTACAACAATCAATCAAAACAGTTTTATTGTGATGAAAGATTTCATCCATTACTTTTTTAGGAGAGGATTTGTATGTTTTCGAATAATATTAACGAACTATTGTATAGATTTAAACCATGTAGAAAATTATTTTCTTTCGTTAAATTTGCAGCGAAATTCTGTATTTCCAGCTATAACATTTGTTTATTCCCCTAAATTATCGATACCGTATTTAACTCATGTCAAGTAGAATGTAACTTAACGCTTGGGATGCTGAAAAAGTCATTGTCCTTAAAAAGAATTTATCGCTTGGGTTATTTTGTAGTCAACGTCGGTTTAAAAAAAAAATTGAAACAGTTAAGAGGGACGTTGCATAAGCGACAAAGAATAATTTTCAAATTACGTTTGACACAAAAAAAATATGCTAATATTTTGTACCGGAAAAACTACTTTGAAATAACAGGTCAGTAACCCATTTTAGCCCATTTTAGCGGAAAAATTGCGTAAGCGTTGTTTTGTTTCCAAAATCCAATTTATTTCTGAACTTGTGCTCTCTTGCAAACCCGTTATTCAATTGAATAAAAATAGCATTGTCTCCAACGAGGAATTTTTCGACAAGAACTTAAGTGAATAATCACTGTACATTGCCCAATGTTAATTATTTAATGAAATATCTTTTTTCATATTCTCTTCATTTAAATTAAATAAAATCAAAGATATTTCATTAACACCAAAAATCGGTTGTTTTCAAATATTTTCGTAAATTAATATTTATAGTTGAACAAAATCCAAGTTATTGTAAATGACTAGAGAACAGTAGCAAAGCGAAATATTAAATAGACTGATTGATATTACAGTGGGAAAAATTTAATTGGACCTCGACAAATATTATGCAGCCCGCCCTACTTCTCATTTGCGCCTGTTTTTTCAAAAGTAACCCACAAAACTCAGAAAAGTAAAAATACTCGAATAAAAAAATTTTTAAATTTCCACGCAAATACATATGTATATATATAAATTCGAGGGCGAGTGAGTCTTCAATTAAACTCCGCGAATAGTGACGTGTTTTACAGAACAAGAGAATATTTATAATATTATAAATTGTAATTTTATACAGAGAAATATTAGTAATTAAATTAATAAATTTTCTACAGTTTGTTCCAATTAAAAATTCAAGTTTGTGCCATTTACGCATCACTTGTTCTTTTCTGCCCTTTGTATTCGCATAACTTCACTCTTTACTTCGCCATTGAACGCTGAACGTTTCTTTCCACTGCACACAATCAAAGGATCGCGTTTTAATTGTACCCTTTTCATTTCTCTCAGATTCATTTTTATTTATTTTATCATATAAAAAAAGCAGCGAATCAAATCCAGCCAGGCTGAATGGCGTTAAAGCGATAGGTTGGTCATTCCAGGTCACGCCGGCAAAAAGGGTTAACGCGAAATCGTACAAAATTAAATCCTTCTATTCAACGTTATGAAAACGCAATTGAACGGCCTCGGCTTCATTTTTCGCGATAAATCGTGTTTCGTGACGCCCTCCTCTTTGATCGTCACTGAATACGTATCTTTCGCGTGTCGTGGATTCCGAGCTGAAGTGCGCTATTTTTGTGAGGCACTTTTAGCACTTTCGCTTGGTAACGAGTATATTTTTTCTCGTGCGATTCGAGGTGTGATTTATTGTATTGGTTCTACAATATTGCTTTCTGTGTTATTTGCTGGGAATGGTATTGTAAATCGATGTCGTTTTATATTTGGTAGGATAATATTATGTCTAAAGATATTTTTTTTATAAAATTGTGTGGTGGAACTTTTCAGTCAATATGTCAAACAACTAATAAACATGTTTAAAAGTCTCTTAATGCTTCAATAAATATGATTTGGGCTGTATCAAATTTATTTGTGCAAGTCAGTGTGAAGTTATTGTACACATATCTTGAAAATAAAATTATTTGCATTATTAATAAGTCACATAACTAATCATAAATAAAATTTAAACAATGGCAATGCCCCCAAATTTATACTTAAAAAGCATTCCGGTTATGAATCATCTCGTATAACAATAATATACGAATACCGTGCCACGCTTTATGAGGTGTTATATTTTTAAAATCACTTTAATCTCGCAGTAGATGATAATTTTTTGAGGGAGATTTGCGCATACCTCAAGACAAACACTTGAATATTTCTGCTTCTTTCTCCTTTCCACTGGTTCTTCTTTATTCCTGCTTCAAGGCAAGAGGGAAAAAGTTCGCCCACGCGAATTCAAGGTTGTTCCGGTGCCAGAAACTCGCGATGGAAGTGACTAACGGTCATGTCAAAAAATCTACATTTCTTCGGTTTGATGCATCTCAAGGTCAATGTTTAAATGCTCGAAAATGGACTATAAATAGATATTGAGGGTTATTCATAGAACGGTCATTCATTTTAGGAAAACGTGCTAATTTAAATAAATACTGTCCATATTTAAAAAAAGTGTTGATACCTAATTAAAAAGAAACTTTCTTATTAGAGTCACAAATATTCTTTTGCCATTAACACACTTTAGGTAAATATCTGCTCATAACAAACACAAAAATATGTTGTTAATTTACTTGAATACTTAATCAACAATAAAAGCATCTACTAAACACTTTTTGTATCTATACCTAACTTACGTTTACTTTTCAATAATATTTACTTCTTAATTTTTAATGTATATGTTGATAACTTCATATGAAAATATAATTTGAAAAAGTATAATTTTTCCAGCTCTAAATAAAGAATGGCTTCATAAATTATCGATCAATCTATTTCTACCTGCATGTGAATCGGAATAAATGTATGTTTCTTAAATACTTTTTACAATGATTTTCTGTTTATTGAATACAATATCTCAATTGATATTTTTTGAGATATTTTAAACTTGTAATATTTCCCTTCTTATAATTGAATTTCTGTGAAATTTCCAACTTATATGTGTATACATTCACATTAGATGAGTAAATTACGTTTTTGTAGGTTCCGAAATAGCTATTTTTCTTTTTTACATTGAAGAAAATCAGTTTTAACTATATTATATGTACATGTACATTTAACTCATTGCTATGAATAGCCAAACTCGCTTAGTGTATTATATCTTTTGTCTTTTACAGTATGCCTTCATATATACTACAAAAATCCAAGACTATAAATTTAGGAATACCATAGACTCGTAAACTCGTCAAAGATATTCCTAAAACATTAAGCGCAAGCATTAGAAAGAGGGTCAAGATTGATTTCGGAATAGAATTCTCTCCTCCACTAACGGTGCGAAAATCCAAACGTGGATCTCTAATTCATCCAGTCTTACGTCACTTCATAATCATCGCTCCGGCGCGCATGCATATATGCATACGTTCGTATACGCGCTTGTGCGTGCCCTCCTCCATCTTTTGCTTTCGTCACGCGTTCTCTCTTTCTCTCTCACTCACTCACTCACTCTCTCTCTTCTCCAAAGACGTGCCGCTACACATTTTTTCTTTCGACTCTCCGCCCACTCTCCGAAATTAATTTATTCCCAGACGTTGCGCCTGAAATTCCATATTAGTACGTTCTCTTACATAATGATAATGATGGTGATGGTGATGGTGATGGTCGTTTTCTTTTTTCCGAAGCAGACAACTGAAGTATGGTATGTGTGCATGTATAGCCTCAAGAGAGCTTTCGTGAATAATTGAAGAAAAATTCCATTGTTCTTCGGAGATTTTGATCGTCTAGCGTGAGCATTGAAAGTTCGAGATGAGGTTTCGAGAATTGGAAGGATTGTTCTCGTAATTTCTTTTTAGGTTGGAATCGAATTATGTTGCGATTTGTCTTGCACTAGGTATTCTTTATTCCATTTTAAACGGTATTAAATCATGATATGGCTATCAATAAGAGATTTTAGAAGTAGAACATGCAAGACGGATTTGCTAATATATTACTTTAAAAGGTGAGAAGTATTATTAATTTTTTAATAGTTTTTCATAATATATAGCCACTATATTTCTTCTTAGAAATTTGACGAGACCTTTATTTGAATTTTTCAGTGCATACTTTATTAATTAGATAACTACTCTATTATGAGTTTGTAATTTTTGTTTAAAAATCGTGCTTCTTTTCTGCGTTTACTCGTCATTTCTTTTTAAATAGGAAACTAAAACGTGTCATCTCTGGTGTCTTTCGTGGCTATAATATAACGTACAAAGTTATCATCTGATCATAATTAGCCAATTAAATCGCCGGAAAGGAGTATATTGTGATTAGTACATTCAATCAACTCTTACAAAATATGCTGGGCTAATAAATAAACCAACCAATCTAGCTTTATCCGATACAAAAACTCGCTGTAATACAAAGTAGACCTCGATAGTGGACAAATTGCGAAACGTAGTTTTCGGAGCAATTAAGCCGAGTTACTTGTAAGTAGTCCTACGAACAAAGAAATACGATTGATTGCGAAAATTTCGACGTCCAATTATCTGTTGTCGACATGTGTATTCTGTAAAAATAAGACGCCAATAATGACCGCAATTAATAGCATTGATCACTCATCTAATATGTTTCGATAAAATACTACAAAAGTTTAAATCCTGAATTTTTCAGTAAAATTAAAAATATCTTAACAACAGAAAAGAGTAAATTCCAAAATTTTATAGAAAGATAAAAAAAAACTCAAAGAATGAAAAAAAAAACTATTCTTAGACACAGCATTCAATTCTCAATCAAAACATTTGCTAACCGCTGATAATCGATGACAGTCACTCTCCGTCTAACAGAAGCAATTAGACGCCGCTTGGCAAGCGATAGATAAAAATCGCAATGAATTACCTGACTTGGAGCACAAAGGCGCAAAAACACCTTGCATAGCGAATGTCATCACTGGCGCACTCGCGCGAGTTGAAAAAAAGGTTAAGAGACAAAAGCGCGCTCGCGCACGCTCGACGAGGGATCGAATCGTCTCTTTGTCGGAGCACGTGGCAGAAAGCCTGGCAGAGATTGTTTCGTTGCGATGAGGTTTCGCCTCAGGAATGTCGACGTGATACACGAGTGCCTGTATAGTCGCGAACTACTTTGCAAGTGAGTTGTCGTGGAGATTTTGGGACGGTGACGTGGCTCTCCCACTGATCGAATTTGGTTATAAACGGCAAAACATGCGGGAGTGCGATTAAGATGTAATTTCTAAAAATAGTTTATAATTCGAACTCAACAGAAACTCGTTGGTTAAGTTGAGAACATAGAATTCGCCTGTGGCAGTCAGTTTTTGAATAACTTATTGATTTTTTAAGAAATAGTTGTATAGTTGTAACTGCTTTAGAAAAACATTATTTCCCAGCAATTAAACACTATATTTACTTTTAGAAGCAATGCTATCAAATGGCACAAGATGAAGACGTCAAGAGAAAATGAAAAATGGTAGAGGTTCCTTTGAAAGCACATATTATTGACATTGGCAGTTGGCGAATTTCTTCGCTATCTCAGTTTGAGATCAAAGCTCGTGATTAATTGCTTATAAATCAAAGCGCGAATTTCAATGTCCGTTTCATAGACAGCAGATTTTCTAGACCTACGCCTCTGCATCTTTTCTCTTTCCCATCTATTAGTTGTCTGGCTGTACGAATGCATCGCGAATGTGAATATTTAACATGTTCAATATTATATTCTTTCAAGTCTAGTGAAAAAAACTAATTAGGTCAAAATTTATTAAAAAATCGTATTTACATTTTCGAAAATTATAAAATAATAATTTTCAGCAATTAAGGTCAATTTTTAATGAAGGAAAACTTCACCAACGTTATGTATGTTCAATTAAAATAAATTTGAATTTTGAGTTTCAAGTTGAAAACAAAAATAAAAAACATTGACTGTAATTTTTTTTGCATACTTTAAAATGAATTCAAAATACATAGATACGATATATAGCTTCTAAACTTAAATAATAATTTCAATCTTACATAGAAAAGATCAAAATATGAATTGCCAAAATTTGCATCACAATTTTTTTTTTTTTTCAAAGTCCAAAATTATACTTTTACTCATCTGAACTCTTGAAACTTTATTTTTGGAAATTATAAAACCAAAACCTTCAGCTTGCATACGTAGACAAACTTTTTAAATTCTCAAAATACAAATTATAATAATTCCGTAAAAATTAAAGATAAATACGAGAATCCGGAAAGAACAGTTTTATGAAATAAAAGTATTAAAACCCAGGATCGCTGCAATAGGTAGTATTAATCTATTCATATAATATATTAGAAATAGAAAACAATTTTAAATCCAAAAATACTATATCCCACACTCTCAAGCAGCAGAAAACATTATCTCAAATCAATCGAACATCACCCAACAATCTTCACTAAAATCTTCACCTAAACTACATAAATTTCCCGTCAGCTCACAAAGAACTTCGTCAATCTAAGCTCCCCAGCAACTCCCGAACTCCCTACACAGATTAACATCGCTCGGCGAGCCTTCTCCTCCCCCCTTTTTGAAAGAACTCGACACGTAACCGCGATTCGCACGCGCACATACATCCCAATGTCTCTCTCCCTCCCTCTCTCTCTCTCTCCCTCTTTCTCTTTCTCGCCGCGCGCGATTTCTCAGGCCTGCTCGCGCTGTACATTGTTCTTTCACCTCTGCGCGCGAGTCCGCGTGCGCGCGCACGTTGCCGGAGATCATCGAACCGATTCCCTCGGCTCTCTGTTGTGCAATCCGGTTGCTCTCTCTCTCTCTCTCTCTCTCTCTCTCGCGAGTGCGCGCGCGCGCGCACCCGTGTGAACGAGAACTCCCGCCGTAATTGCTCCGATTCGCCGTCGAACGAAGGTTTGCCCCACGTTTTTTTTCTCCTCCGCAGATTTTTCCGCCCGTCGAAGTTTGACTTTACATTGTGAGGCTGAGTGGCTTAATTGATTGGAGAATGTGTGTGTATGTGTGGTGTGGGAGTAGGCACACTTTTTTTCCTGTTTGGCATCTGGTTGTTTTGAAATTTGGGTGTAGGCTTGGGAGGAAAATTTCTTCAAGTATCGATAAGGATAGGTAAAGGTGCGGTTATAATAGGTTTAAGCGTTACAGGAAAGTCGCTCTGGGAATAATAATTACTTATTATATTACTGAAAAGAAAAAGTTCTAAGCTTATTTATATGAAGACTGTCGCGGCGCTCTTCATGCTAAGAGTCTCCCTGACCTCTTACTTCATTGTTTTATTTTCTTATCAGCAGCACATAGTGTTGAGTAAATAGATCTTTTTCTTTGTTTGAAATGCTTAGTTATCTCTCTTGTAAGAATATACCCACAATCTATACTGTAAGCGCTACATAAATATGAAAAAAATGCTCGGCAAACAATTTAATGACTATTGTTTGAAGCAAGCCGATAATTTTTATAATTATTGGTTAATAAAAATACAAATCCCCTAAATACTAAACTATTCCTTATTTATCTTAAATTATCAGTATTATTTTTTAAGCACACATTGTACTAAATCATTCTATTTGTTTTCTGTTTCAGGTAAGCATTATTCTTCCCATAAGAACGCACCTAAAGTCAGGATCTTACCCACTCGAGAACGTAACGTACACATTGTAATTTTACACGAGGCAAAAAATATTTTAATCACGACTTTGTAAAATATTCCGAAATACAGGCCCTGATTCATTACCCAACGGCGAGGCAAACGTGAGTGCAAAATCGGTTTTAAAAACCTCGTGAGCCCGTGCGCCCGTGCGATTTCATAACGATTAAATAACGTCTATTAGAGAATAAATAAGAGCGGGCGGTGGGAGCATAAATGTTATATTTCATTGGCCAATCAATTATACGTGTACATGTGTGGTTGCGCAACATTATACGCAAAAGTAGACTCAGCTCGCGGGAGGAAAGACAAAATATTGTATCGATACATAACAACACACACACACGCCTTTGATGCTAAAATTATACGCGCGATTCGATCCCGCATAAATAAGACAACAACAGCGCGCTGTTGCAACTTGCATTCAGAAATGCGAAAACCTGAGAAAGGCCTGCAACAAAGTATTTCCCCGCCGGTTGTTTAATTTAATTTATTCTCTGACAGACTGTGTACAATCATATATACTTATGCTAAATACACGCTGACACGGCGCTATATTAGTGTCTACTTAAAAGTCTTTTTAAGGATTGAGGCTACATTTTAAAGAATTTTGTTTTTCACTACGAGGTTATGAAAATAATATCTTGTGTCTCATATTTATACTTTTTTCTTTAATATTTACTTGCCTAATGCAGTCCACCAGACGGTACCGAGGGCGAAACACGATTTCATTGTATAAGTTCCGAATTTAAAATGTTTTAAAATTTTATCTTTTACCTTAAACTTTTTGCACGTATGATTTCTAAGAATCCTTTTCGAAATTCTCCGAAGATCGATGAAACAGTTTTATGTGTGATTTTTGTTGCTTCAAAAAATTTAAATATGATTTTAATAATTTCTAGGAGCTTAGCTGTTTTTGAATAACAATAATACCTCAAAATATTAATTCAATCTTATACCTTATTTATACGGCAAAAATATCCTATACATGACCGATAATCAACCTTAGTAGTTTCGCGTGCACGCACAGTCGCGCTCTCATATGTATATAGGAATGGGCAATAGGCCAGGAGCAGTACACTTTCACATGGATGCGTTCTGACGTAGATTATCTTTTTTGGCTATAGTTTCTCCATAACATATAGAACGAAAATATCCGGGTGCACGAACAAAAAATGTTATGCTAATTGCAGGAACAATCGAAACGTGAAAAAATTCGTCAAAATCACGGTTTTTCGTATACATTATTGAAAATAACTTCTTAACTATGCGTTTTAGAGAAAATATTCATAGTTTATCGTTAAACTATTTGCTTTTTAACAACAATGAAAATTGGTCTTGATAGGATATTCCAAACTCTTTATACAAATTTCTGTAATCGCTGGACACGTTCTTTTAGTAATAAAAAAATAAGAAACATTGCGAAGTTGGACGTAGGTGCGTGAACAGCTTCGCCGCCGTCCGTTATCTTTATAACACTTCATAGATAGACTCTTCAAACTTTATATATATATAT
>JAPYZP010000132.1:0-36904 GCA_030522985.1 Torymus sinensis | reverse complement strand
TATGTCTGTAAAATTGTGTCTTCTGAAAAGGAATGCACATTATCTTCTGTTGTTATATCATTTAATATGCTCCTCGATAAAATAGAACAGATCATTTTTAAGTTGAATGATAAAATCAACAGAAATTGCAACGATGAGAAATTACTATAGGCCATCCAGAACGCTCGAGATAAGGTACAGAAACATTATAAGAAACAAAAATTTTAAAATGCTATAATCCACAAAAAAACATGAAAATTCATAAAATTCATGAATTAAAAGTAGTATTTTCTTTTAAAAAATTTTTTTTCCCAGAAACTTGATATTTTCAACTCTTAGGTAGAAAACTGGATGGATTTAGAGTATTTTAAGCCTTACCCCGTGTAAATTGATGGAGTACTTGCTTTTAAAAGCTACGCCAAAGGAAAAATCTTGAAAAAGCAATATCTCTGAGTAAAATTGGCCTACAGATTATATCTCGGGACATTTTATCAGAAATTTATTTTATTTTATTTTATTTTTTCAGATTGTTTTGGCCTCAAAGGCCTCTAGGTCTATGACCTCCTTAAAAGCCTGCAATTTACTATTAATATAATTAATGTACTGTGTATCTGATTATCATGTAGCAGTTAATGGCTGATGTTGTAACTATTACAATATCAATGTTTTAATTCAAGATATGGAAATTGTTACACCAAAGTTACGCTTTACAATAAATAGTAGTTGGCCATATTTAAACTTAGCTATCTTACCAGTTACATTGCTATCTTAATCATAAAGACATTCTTTTCTCAGTGATATATGTGTATGTTCCATTGCCAGTTAAGAGGTTAAGAAAAATATCGGTGCCAACAAATTACAGATTTCCATATTGATTTTTATATTAAACACAGGCCCACAAAAAAAAGTGCTGCGCGGTAGATCAGACCTCGTGAACTTTATGTTTTTGGGCACGCTGAATCCGAATCTTAGGTCCGTTTGACCCGGTCAGGTCAGGCTCAAGGTCAGGCCCAGGATGACTCCAGAAAATCCATTGCACACCAAGTAACCCAGCCTATTTACATGTTTTTAGGCCCGCTGAATCCGAATTGGGGTTGTGAACTTAGGATTCTTTCAAGGAAATCATATAGTTTACTATACGAAATACCATTAATTTTTCAGCATTTCTACTCAATTCTAAAAAAAATTTAGCCAATCTGATGATATCGACACGAGATTCGGATTCAGCAAGCCCAAAATCATATAGCTTATGTTGTGCTCTGATCGGCGGCACATAAGAGTTTTGTATTTTGAAAAATCATATAATGTAGTACACGAAATACCTGAATTTTTCGGCATTTTTGCTGATTTCCAAAAAAGTTGAGCCAATCTGATGACTCCAACGCGAGATGCGGATTCAAGGCCCAAAAACATGTAAATATGCTGCTTCAATTTGTTTGCAATGGATATTCTGGATTTGTCCTTGGTCTGACCCTTGAGCCTGACCTGACCGGGTCAAGCGGACCTCATATTTGGATTCAGCGGGCCCAAAAACATAAAGTTCACGTGGTCTGGTCTACCCTGCCGCCGTAAGCAAGAAGATCTATAGCTTCAAAAAAATTTACTCTCATAAAAATCGTTCATTTAACCGAAACCGACATGCTTGGCTTCAGATCGAAATTGCGGTGAAAGTCAAATTTTGAAGTTATAGACCTTCTTGCTTACGGCGGCAGTACCGCGCAGTATACTTTTTTTTGGGCCTGTGTTTTTATTCTTGAAATGTTTATACTAATAATCTCTGACTTACTATAAGAATTGCAGTGAGTTAAAATTTGATCAGTAAAGGTTATATTAAATCTTTTATATATCTTATATGTAGTTATTCCTATAGTCCAAATTTACTATAGCCTGTGACTTAACAACATTAAATACAAATTTTCTGTATATTATAAAATGAATTGTAATACATTGTAAAATGGTAGAAGTTTGATTGAATACGTTTTCTATACTCTTAACTACAAATAGGCAGGGGTTTCAATAAAAGCTTTCGAACTGTATTCATATCACCAACTAATTGTGGTGCAATGTCGCGTAGCTCAACTCCGCTTTTACTACTCAGTACGCTTTTATTTCTCTCATCTTCTCTCATCTTCTCCCAACAAACTATCGAATTATCTGATTCGAACATTCGCTTACCGTTGAAATACACAGTATCGACCACAGGATAAACTGATTACCGCACATCACGGCCTTCGTTCTTTTTTCTACCCGGCAATGCTCACCAAGTGGTCGTCTTGTTCTTCTTCTTCTTCTTTCTTCCGTAATAAAATTTTACGTGCCTTTTCCTATATACGTCCTCCGCCGCTTCTTTTTTTTCGCGGAATCTCGTTCGTTCATGCATTTATTATATGAAACCTATGGCTACGAGACGACGCTGGAGAAGGATAGCAATCGGCAATACCGCACGGACCGCAAAGTCATACGCATGCATGCGGATCTAGTTGTAAACGTGTATGTGTGCAGATGTGGACTTTTTAAATTTAATGGAGTTGTTTGAGACATTTCCGTTCAGTGGTTGGACGAGTAATTTCAAAATAAATGAGAAGAAGAACAATAAGATGTTGTTTACGTATCGTCTTCATAAAATGCAATGTTTCTATAATAAATCCATTTTTATTTATTTCTAGTTTTACGTTTATAAAATAAGGACATTACAAGATCATAAAACTGTTGTTATAGAGATATGATTCCGAAAGAATTGTAAGAATTTTATTAAAAATTAATTTCTCTGTAATAAGATACATGATATGATAGAGATGAAATAAATATTAAAACCATTTCATTAAAATTATATTAAAACTGATTTTCAATAATTTTTTAAATGCAAAACTTTTGAAATGGTTTTTAATTTATTATGCTTGAAATAAAAGAAGTTATTTTCTTATTTATTCAAACTGTATATAAACGCAATATTTTAATAATATTGAAATATATATAAGTTTATATGATCATACGTATGCAAACTCTATGCATGCACGTTTCTTTTGCATAAATATATAAAGGAATGTGCAAATCCCACACGTATAAAAAAGTGCACTCGCGTGAATCCGTACTTTAGGATCTCGAGCAAAGGCAAAATTTGGGTTTGCATGGACGATTTTCTGGTATGACTTGTGAATATTTTACCATTGTACACATTTTTCATGTATGCAATCCATTTCGTTTGCTGCATTTGCGTTTACGACTTACTGAAAAATCCTAGTAAAGCGGAATGGCGTACGAATAAGACATAAGGAACTGATACACAAATAGTATATGCTGTCGAATACAGTGTATATCGTTAAAGTTCAAAAATATATATTAGATACCTATATATGCTTTCTTCAAAAAGGCTATTCAAATATATTTTTCTTTTATTTCAAAGTATAACAACAATGTCATTCTATAAATAGACATTAAAAATAAAAACAATCTATCTTTTAAAAACATAAAATTGGTTCGATGTAATGTATTCTCTGACATTTGTCGAAAATAAATTTTTTTTTTATTTACTACTCTCAAATTTCGAGTAAAGTGGATTTCAGCAAACACATATCCGCGAAAAACATATATGCCACGTGAAGTTATCAACAAAGTTAAATAATAAAAATTTCGAATGTAAAATTTAAAATACATCGTGTAGAGAGGGACATTAAAGTCCAACACAAATCACATTATACCGCGTAAAAAATTCACGCGTCACGATATATGAAATGACTTTTGAGAGCGCGGGGGCGCGTATAAAGGAAAAACCCACGTGTAAATACGCGAGCGTGTTTCATTCGGCGTTTTAAACGCATCATCGTGGCCTCTCTGTCGCAAAATACCATAATAATTCCCCTCGAACTGCTGCTACTTTTGCACGTACATTAACATTTGGCCAGCAGCACCGTTCGCAGATTAAAAAATATAATAACGCGCGAGCGAGCGAGCGACTGCGCACGCTTAAATGAAACATCAAAATCTCACGTAAAAACAACGGGGGAGGAGAGGAGGACAGAGAATATTATTTCATACATCAGGGGGAAAGGGCTGTGCGAGCGCGCTTTACCTTTGAACTTGCGGTATATACCGGGGAACCGAGACGTTATACACACGACGTCGCTGCTGGCGCTGACAGCGCGGGAATATCGCCTGACCAGAGGGCAACTGTTCGGCGGCTCACGCGAGCGTGTATGTTTAAGGACGACGGGGCCGACTTACGTATATGTAGACGCACATACGGCAAAGTTATATGAATTCGAATTGCTGTTGTCAAAAGGTCGGCGATCCGGATCGGGAACTTGTGATTTATTATCGTATGAAACGTGAATGTGCACTACAGGGTTAATGGCAGTTTTATGAAGATGCTTGTGCGCGTGACGTGAAAGCTCTTCTTTTTCACATTCGGTAGGTTTTTGCAACTGATGTTTTTTATAGAATTTATTGTATTCCTTTATGGCTGTCAATAATGGAAAGAACATATTTCAGGTTTTATTATTTTTGTGTAGCATATTGACAAAATAATGTATATCTTTACGGCTTTAATGAAAAATTATATTTTACAATTCATAATAATGTAGTATAATAATAAAATTGTTATTTTGAAAATATTTTCATTTTGCGCTAGTAATTAAGCACAATTAAAACTTTACTAACTTTTTACAGCAAATGAACTTTTTAATTTTCGAGTTGTAGGTCTGCTGCATGTGGGAGCATATTTTTCTTTGAAAAAAGATATGTCAAAGTGGCTAGTATTTTTTCCTCGAATATACTTATTTTAGTAAGTACACACGCAAGCTTTAAATTACGTATGCGAGTACTAAGACTGTTTTTATTTAAATGTGCATTTCTTACATTTATGATGTAAAGCTAATGAAATTCCGAAACCGTAAATTACCTTCCTACAACTTTTGCATAAATCTATAAAACTCACTATTTATTTATTAATTACTAGCGAATTTCAAATTTAATTTATACCGTAAGAACAACATCTATGGCAAAGAAATAACTTGATGTGAACAACAGTTTCGCGATACTATCAAATTTTATTTATTAAATTTGATTCGGAATTACGCGAGTATAGTCTACGAATTAATTAGGTACGCAACATTTTCTAGATACCGATGAGATGTGTTTTTAGAAAGTAATTGTAGCTTCGACAAAACAAAACTTTTATCATCTCCAACTGTCATATAAAAAGTAGTTGCTATATTAATTGTAAGCGTTACTTTACTCATATAGTAAATGAAGGCGTAAAACCAAAACTCAGAAAAATTGACTCCCAGTCATACATATCACTGCTCAAAACTACTCAAAAATACACGAAACACATTTATTAAATAAATATCCATCATCGGAGATATACACAACTTCGCCACGCATACTTACCTCTCATGCGAATGCATCCCGTTGAAAACTCGAAAAAGCGCAATCTCTCGTGCGCGCGAGGAAAGGCTGCTCTATATTCTCGCTGAATTCCGCAGAACGGCGCTCAGGCAAAAAAGCGAGAAAGACATCGTCGTCATCGTCGTCGTTCTCCTTTGCTCGCGAAAAAGCGGGCATTACCCGTGTGCAGCCTTCGCGCCTCGCGCGGACGGAAGAGCGCGGCGTGGGTGTGTGTGTGTGTGTGCTGCAGCGCCGCTGGTGGGGCTTAATCGTCGAATTAACCTTAATTATCGGTGCTTCTCCTCTCTTTCTCTCGCTCTCTCGCTCTGTCTTATACTGTGCGCTGTACGGTTCTGCGTGCACGTGTGTGTAGAAGGAACGAGCTAAAGAGAGACGTCGTCGGTCGAATCGGTCAGCCGGCCGCTGTCGGCTCCCATTCACTAATTTTCTTATGAATAGTGCGGCAATGGTGCAATTGCAGCCGTGAACGCGAGCGAGCGGCTTTCATGCGCGAGGGCTTCACTGGGTTTTTACGTTCTCAAGCTTTTTTTATATTGAGAAAATAGTGCTTGTGTATGCTTAGATTGTTAATTGAAAGTGTAAAGTTTGAAGTGACTTTGTGTTGGCACTGTGTGTGTGTGGACTTATAATTATTTATGTTCAAGGAAGATGCTCTATGTTGGATGAAAATTTGTTTAATAATAGTTTTATGATGATGGAAAATTAAGACAAATGATGTCGTTGTATTGGAAAAAGTAAATTAGTTTTTATCGATACTTTACCTATACCACATTTCGTCGAAAAGAGAAAAAGACAATTTTAAAAATAGAATTGCTAAGGAATTCAATTTTTCAAATTGTCTGTTTCACAGGTTAATTCTATTTCTTTGAGATGTCTTGTAATATAGTAACTCGAGATTGAAAAAGTTTCTCTTTGAAAATCTTACTGTTCATTTAGATGTACAATAGTAAAATGGATAAATTGGATGAAGATTGCAAAAAATTATATGAAGAACGTTACAAATGTATGTCTTGTAACTACCTGATAGAGAACTTACCGTCAACTTATTAAATTCAACTTTTGATTGTCAAACGTGATTTCTGCAGTATAATGAATATATAAGAATGCGAGATGAAAATGAAAACAGTTAAACGTCGCAATCACCCTTTTATTGTTCTTTTAGTTTTTATACACTTATTAAGCATACGACGATATACATACCGAGGTACTAAGTCATGTTAACGTGGAGCATTTGTACAATAAATAAACACTCTAAAGCGATTTGAAATACAACTTCACGCAGGCATTTTCTCACGAATTCGAGAATTCAGAAATGAGTGCCATTCCACTGGACTTTAATCCTTGCAAGAATTTCAATTATTTCATGAACGATTGTACAATTCAAACATGTATAACGAGCATAAATGTGGAAAAAACTATTTATGAAATGTAAATACACGTTTTAAATATATTAGTAAACACATACATTTGTTTAAATATCTGTAATATAATTTCTATCGGATATTCATAAATAATTTCTTCCGAAATAAATAATCTATTCGAAGATTTACAATATATAAAGGAAACATGATAAAATTTTTTTTTTGTTCAATGAGAATCAACATTATTTTATGCATAAAGTATTTCGTTATTAACGAAGCTTTCTTTGCCATTTTGATTGTACTAATTTTATATTGTAAATTGTTGTTCCAATATAATAACAATTTTATTTTTATTGTCTCATACAATGAGGGAAAAACGTACAAATACAACTGAATTCCCACCAAATATCAAATTCATTCGCAATTTAACAAAATTTGACTTGACAATCGGTCGGACTAAATCACATTTCTCCGATGATCTCCGCTGTGTTTTTAATAACAATGAATGCAACGTGATGAACGATGACACTGTAATTGCACGCAATCAACAATGAATCAGCTCGAGCTCGCATTAAAACATACTAGAGCTCGAACGAAAATCAAGCGACTGCCCGCCTGCCTGTGAATCACCTCGTGTCCCCCCCCCGCAACAGACCGAAAATAATTCGAACCGGCTGGAAATCCCAGCACGACACTTTTCCTCGGCCGTCGGACGTCCGGTGTAAGCGCAGTTCCTAATTCAAACAACATCTCTCATGGTTACTCTCCCCACTTCACGAGATAATATAATTATAGCTAAAATGTTCGGGCACAAGCGCATGCGTGTGTTGCATAAGAACGACGACGTCCGGTCTGGCCGCCCTCGGTGAAAGATGGTAAGAGAAGGAAAACTTGTTGTATTAGCCTACACGAGGCTACTTTGTCTCTTTTTTGGGTCATTGTTGCAGAAGTTTTATGCATATGGGTATAAATGTGTATGACTAGGATTGTGAATAGTTTTCGGTCGGTGTATTTCGTTTTTCTTTTTTCTGAAAAAGTGGAATTTGCGAGACGGTCGGTACTTTCTGGTTTGGTCGGCAGCCATTGTCGCTTGACAATGAAACAGGAGATGTTAGAAATTAAAGACAATATTCGGCTGGAAGAATAGTATATCATAGTTGTAATTTCTTACCAATCTTGTTTCATTTAATACTATTTGGATGTTAACTTTTCTGATTTGTTAGTTAAAGACTGTACGTATAATGTAAGATCGTAACGGATTAAACGGAAAAGTCGGTTATTGTTTCTTTTCGCAATCTTGATCGTTCTCACACGCCATAATATATTTACTTTGGATTACAGAATCCCCGTCATTTTTTTTTAACTCTTTGGTACAAACAATTTGAACTAAAAATAATTGAAAATAAACATTTTACTATGTATAATGTAAACCGCTTGAATAAAGAATACATACACATTTTCATTGCTGGTTATTATTATATTATTTCCTTATTTGACTTTTAAATAAAGATTGTATTATATACAATTTGAAAAAATTTGATAACATCGAAATTTACTTATTTATCTATGAAACGACTCAGAATATTTATATAGTTCATATAATATCTTTGTAACAAGTAAAATGTTAAAACTCCGACAATTGAATATTCAACGACTCAAATCATCTTCTACAATTACAATTTATCGTCGCGCCAACTTCTTGCCCGACAGTAATAATTCATTTTAAATCTTATGGTTGTTTGTCTACGATAAAGACGACCAAAACATTTCCTTTATCAATTAAAAATGTCATCTTGCCTTTAAACAATCATTTCAACTTATTTCTTATTCTTCATATAACAACAAATGTTAAAATTGTTAAAATTAACATATACGTATAAGAAAAGCATCTATCTTTCAATTTGAAAATTTGCAAAGAAAGCGAAGGTATAATCAGCGAGAGCATACAGGCTATGTGCACTACTCTATAACGCGTGATTCTCCTTTTCATGTCTCAAGTCGTCATCGGCTCGTTCTTCTTATAAATAAGATTTGTACAAGTATATAAATAAGAACACTTATAATTATTATGGCCAAAGCTCCACTCGACTAGTAGAGCCTTTTTGCGAAACTTAAGAGAGACACCATAATCAGTTATGAGTACCTTAACTTTTGCTATTGTTATTATTTGTTTTTTTTTTATTTTACAATTTATATGCAAGTTAACAATAAATTCTGTTGATCTAAAGCACGCATTCAAACGAACAATCACTAATGCAGTCCTTACGCGCCGAGAGAACTTTCACGTCAAACAATCAACCGGCTTTCAACTAAATACACAGAACAAAGTCAGCTTTTAATGTTTCGTCAGTCACTGCGTCAGACAGAAAAAATATATATACTCATTCTTCAGAAAAAAAAATTCTCTCGGCGCGTAATCACAAAAGGCATACCTGCGCACTTAACGTAGTCGCAAACGCGTAAAGATATTTTAATGTGGGCGCACGCTAGCTCTCTCGCTCTCTCTCACTCTCACTTCTTTCTCTCTACGCGAATTAGTTTACTTGGCGGTAGGCAGTACGATCGATAGATAAGCTGAACGTCAAATGCAGACGGCTTTGAAATTTATTATCAGTTCTTGAGTGCGCAAAGCACGCTTAAGAGTGCTCTCGAAATCAAAGCTCGCTGGAAATTGAAATTAAAGCCCGCTTCTCCCCCTCTCGCCCCACCACCTACATCAGCTGCTACCTCCGACACCGGCGCGCGCGCGCGTGCATGCGATAATAAATACGAGGGAAAAAATTTTAATTATAAATAGCGCCGAGTTGGGAATGAAATTTCCAAGGCGCGCGAAATTCTTTTCTCGCAAAGTTCAACAATATATGGCTATGAGAATTTTTTCTCGCCCTTTTTTTTCATTTTACTATTCTGTTTTTGTCCTCTTGCCATATATATTTTTTTAGTTATACTCTATCGGGAAAGTATTGCACGGGGAGAGGAAAAATTCTGCTGTATTGCAGAGACATTTTTGCAGCGCCGTTCGTGAATTTTCTCGAAATTGGGCGTTTTCTCGACGAGCCGCTTTTTTTGTTTTGTTTTTACGTTAAAAAACTGTACAAATTCCGAAAATACTTTCTGTCGTAAATTTCAATACAATAGGTGTATACGCGTGCGCGTGTGTGTGTGTGTATGTGTGTGATGTATGTGTGTGTATATGCGTAGTGTATAAATCTTAAAAAATTTGTAAGCTTTCAGTACAGTTTATTGTGCATCGTAAATTTGTACATATTAGCAAGAGAGTGTATACTTTTTATCGGAAAAAGTGAAAAATGATATGTATTTAGTTTTTGCTTTTTTTTAAACGTCAAAACTTTGATTAACGATACGCGTATTATACTGAAAACAAAAGCAGGAATATATACGGCATTACAAATATTCTGTCAGTGGTGTTTATATATCGGCGGCATTAATTAAAGTACAAACTCGCAGCGACAATCAATTTCGACGCACTCTTAAACAGGGCTGGTATAAAGCTTCTAAAAAAAAAATTAAACCGAAATATATCTCAGGCCGCGAAAAAGACAGTACGGAATACAAATAAGCGACGTCGGTAAAAAATCCGTGCAGAGCGGTGTAGCGCGCGGCGGACAAAATAGTTCTTCGGTGTGCGTACACCCTGGAAACGACGGCGTCGCGCGTAAAAAACTCGCTCTCACTCTCTCACACACATACACGCGTACCTCACTCTTATCAAAATCACTCGGAATTGAAAATGAGGCTTGCTCTCCTACATGACACCGCTCGATAAATCGCAGCGCCGCAGCTTGTGCCTTTTTATACTCTCCTCTCGTTCGTTTCTTCTTCGTTTATTTTTCCACCAGCACCACCACCACCACCATCTTTTTCATCGCCGTGAAAGAGAAGAAAAGTGTCTTCTCGTCCGGTCGATCGCGTTCCATCTGTCGAGACGTCCCGGGAAATTCCTATCCTCGCGCTCTCCTTCTTCTTCGCCCCTCTTTGACTCGCGCGCGGGCTCATTTTTTAAGTACGAGAGACGAGTCACGGTTGCGCCACTTGCTGAGTCGTCCTCGCACACCCAATGTCTTCTCTTTTTCTCTCACTCGCTCCTTTGTACTCCCGGATGAAAAACGCACTTGGCGCTCGTTAAGAGGAGGAGCCCCGTGTCGCTCTCGACGCTTAATTTTCGAAAGAAGCTCTCCTCTCTCTACTCCGCGGATTAGACCAGCTCGTTAAAAGCGCTAGGCGTGCGTTTTTCTTTCCATATTATACCTGGTGTGGTGTGTCTCTGTTGACGTACGTGAATGTCTCGCGCTGAAGGCGTGTCAGACGTTGAAAAACGTTGTTCGCGCTGTTCGTTGTCCCCTTTCTCCGGATCATACAAGCATCGAAAATTGGTCTTTTGGTCTTCTTTGGTATAATATAACGCTCGTAGAAAAATCGAACTAAACTACCTATCGGCACGGTAACTGAAACCTTCCCGGTATACGCCTGCGTTTGTAAATACTTATCAAATATCCCGTACGGGAACGTCGCTCTCTCTCTCTCTCTCTTTCGCTCATCCACCAAAAAACGCAGCGCGCGTGCGCGTGCACGTATATATATTCTCTCCCGGAAAAAGAGTAACGCGCCTCCAGATTAAAATCGTAAATAACGCTCCTTCATAACTCTTTCGTGCGCGCACTCCGGCACCCAACTGCCTCTCCCGTGGCCCGGACAAAAAACGAGCCTCCCCCCAGTTCGTAGTCCCCTTCTCACAATTACGAAACCCACGGTTATCCCTGTCGATGAGCTTCGCGTATATATATGGTGATGGTTTCGTATAGCGCAGCCCTCGCTCTGGACGATTCGACGGAATGTATATCTTCATCTTTGTCAAAGTGTAAATATTTGAAATGTGAAATTCGTCGAGGAATGCTGTTTGCCGGATTTTCCAATTTTTTCATTTTACCGCGTCTGTGTATTTAATATCGATATATATATGAAAGTTCACCTCGAATTCGTCGAAATTAAAATAATTGGAAAAACTGTCGATAAAATAAGTCTTTTGTTATTTTCGAAGATAAGTCTTGCCATTGTACAAATCCATGGAATTCATTAAAACCGTATTTTCACGTATGACGAATTAAAAATTCAAAAAGACAAATCGAGGGTAATTATTCCAAAAAAAGAAGAAGAAGAAGAGGCAGAGAAATCCGTCAAATTTAATCCATAAATTTCCACATTTTCCGACTACAATGGACATCACCTCGCATTGATTAAAAACTCGCGTCTCGGCATATGTCCCCGACATCAGAAATCCCTTTTCATCAGCTACTCTATTCGTCTGACTCTACATCACGGCCACGAGATCAAGCCGCACTCACCCCCCGAAGAATCCAGAACGACAGCCCCCCACGTCTGCCGCACGTGTATATATGTATATATCCCACACCCTAGTGCCAGCACATTTTGTCGCTTCGTCTCTGAGCCGCGGTCGGCAGCGCCGCCTAATTGACCAAGTGCCACGCGAGCGCCGCTACGAGGCCGAAGGCGAGGAGGCCGAGGTCGACGTGGCTGCCGGCGAAGCCGGTGGCGGCGCCGTTGGCGCAGCTCTCGCGTATGCTGAAGAGCTGGAGGTTGCGCCGCTCCAGGAGCTTGTGCACGCCCCGCAGGTCCGTCTTGGGTAGCTTGTGCTCGCGGCCGACGAGGACGGAGAACTTCTGGCCCTCGGTGTTGCGCGCGCAGAAGGTCAGTACCATGTGCGAGGCGACGGCCTTCATCACGTGCACCGTGCCGACGAACTGCTTGTAGGACGGCTTGTCGGCCAGTGTGCCTGGGAACAAAGAACATTGAGAGTTTCAGGTTAAGCAGTCTTGACAGTGGAGCTATACTTACATTATACATTGCAATTTTTAATTAAATGTTTAATGAAAATAATTTTTATCGTAAACTAATGTGGTTTCAATTTTATATTAGCGAGAATATATATTAAAGAACTTTAATTAAAAACTGTTCGATCTATTGGATCTATTCGATCTATCTGTTTCACAACCAAATACTTTTAACTTATTTGTTTATCCATTAGTCCATATAACACAGGATGCACAAGCGTGTGGAAATATTTATGCGTGTACATATACACTGTCAGAAAATATACATTCAGAATCGTAAAATGTAAGCATTATATATCTATATATTTTTTCTGACAGCGTACATGTACAAATATTTCATTTGTTGGAAATTTCAATTATAATAATTAGAATCAACAGTTTGGCAGGTAGTGCAGTGGCCGCCTCGGCAGATCACCGGGCGCAGTTAGCACCTGGATGGGGTTGGCCGCCTCTTTGCTGCAATCATTTCGTGTGATAAGTTAGGTGTTGAGATTGCCTTGTGATTAGTGAAATAGTATAGAGTTTCAGTGTCTCTAAGCCTACGGAATGTGTGACCTATAGACAACAAGACTGTAATTATTCTAATATCTATAGCTATACCGAAACATCCCACGGCGGGTTTTCCTAATTGATGGCCCGGAAAGAGAAAGGGGACATAGCCCATTCAGTTAACACACGTTATGTCCGCTTTCTCTTTCCGGCCCCTCAATTAGAATTTATCACGCGTGGCTTTCTTGCCGAACGGAAAATAAATAGGGCTAGCCCTATGTAACCATAAAGGGCCTGAGTAGATTTGCAGGGACCCTGGCAAGGTGCTGGTATAGGCCCGGTACGGCCTGATGGAGCCTTAACTGTCGCTTTACAAAAACATTTAGTAGAAACACTAGGACTACACGAGTGGCCCGCGTTTGGCCCTGATATGCTTTACGTAGCCATGATCAAGCCTTGATGCTGTAATTATGATGTATTTTGATTGATTAGGTTCGAAACGATTTTCTCTAATTTCTCACTATTATTTTATTACTAGAATAACACGTATGTGGTAATTGAAGGGGATTTATTTAATTATAATTAGTATAGCAAAATGTCCATAAATTCGCAACAAACTCATTTACTCTGTATAATTTTATTTCTGTTTGGTAATATAATATTGCTTTAAATTAATTAAATAATGAACCTCCTTGTAAGCGAACGAATTTATTAAAAATAATTATTTTGAACCGCTCTTAATGCGGTATAGTATTTAAAACAGTAAAATACCAAACAGAGTACTTACAAAAAAACTTGAGTTAATCTACATTTTGCGAAATAGATTTCAAACTATTCAATCCTGCAAAAATAAGTATTTTGTTGAAAAATGTTTCTCGTCGCACTGTTATATCTTTCAAGTATACACTTGTCGTTACTATTTTCAATGCTTTCAGATGCGAAATACATTTTCTGATATGCAGTATCAACCTATGCAATTACGCAATGGTGCATATTAGCTTAAAATTACGGCAACATTCACGTAATCAAAGCGCCCCGGGAAATAGACTCTGCTATTTACACTTTGAGCATTTCAAGAGATCTGTATTCAGTATCGCCGCAGTGCCAGGCAGCTTGAAACCGAGTGTTTTACAAACACTGTAACCGTCACCATTGTGATGTAAGACATACGGCTGCGGCTTGTTTATTCTCTTGAGTAAACCGACGACGGAATAATGGGAGCGGAAATATGTTATTTCTACACGGCCAGAAATCAAATATACGTTAGAATCTTGTGTATTTTCGTAGTAAATTTAATAAAGTTTACACGAATACTCTTCTATAGTATATTGAAAATATTTTCCATATAAATATTATACCTTTTATGAAATAAAATATTGTTGAGGAACAGTAATAGATGTAGAACATGTTTTGTCAAGCACTCATTATTAATAGAATTTTCTACAATTATTTGATTAGACAGAGTTGCATTATGGGGAAATCAATATTTTCTGGTAGACCAAAATATGACACCCCTATTTCAAAGATACTTCTTCGAAAAACTAGCTTCTCAAACGGTATAAACAGTGAATCCATCCTCCACTAATATTGTAATAAACAAAAAAAGAAAAGAAGATTTTCCGCCACAGTCTCATACGGCAGTCAAACGTTACGCCGCAAATTCAACACTTGCGGCCACCCTGTGCGACCCTTTACCCTCTGGTTTATGAGACTCGTCCGTCCCCGCCGGTCGACGAACGAATTGCCGTTCTAATAGCCTCCCGTGCACTTTTTCCCGCGACGCGCGTCCGTCAGTACGGGAGACAATTAATTCTCCGCCGCTCGTTAAAAAGTCGCGTTGCGCCCGTCACGATCGCGTAGCGAAACGAACGCGTTAAATCATTCGCTGTAGCGCCGACGTCAAGTGTTACGTATTTGAATAATTTTAACCGCGTGTAGTGGCAGAGTATGAACGGAGGGCGAAGTTTTTCATGAGATTTGAAGGGTCTCGTGTTTTGGATGGATTCGCGATGATTTGAAGCGATAATTTTAATGAATTCAACCGATTAAATAAGGTTTCATTTTTATGATATTTCGCAAATGATCTTTTTGTTATTATTATGAGTTTAGTTGAATAGGTATCTGTTGTTAGAATACATTTTCAGAATTTCTAACTTCTTTAATACATGGTTGTAATACAAAAATTTGTTATGCAAATGAGCTTTTGATTGAAAATTGGACTGTAAAACATGGTTGCTTTTTTACACTATTTATTTCATATAATACAGTAGTAATTTATCTCATTAGGAAATAATAATAAATAAACTTCAAAGTTCTTTTGATTTTTTCGAAAATAATATAGCGAGGGAAATAAAGAAGAAGAGTGTGGGAAGCATCTACGTGTGCAAATCGATTTTCAATGCCTATATGTAACATACGCAGAGTGTGGGTTTCTCGCATTTTGCACTGACAGTGTGCAAAGCACTTACTTTGCGCACTGCAAGTTAAGAATGCGAGAATCCTACATTTTGCCTACGCTTAATAGGCATAGATAATCGAGTTTTGCACACTTAGTTAACAAAATTATTTATTTCACCAATGAAGCTGCACAATGTTTTAAAAATCAATATAACCTGCAGACTCTTCTCCGTCGTTTTAAGGATTTTTCTGTTGCATACAACGGAATCGGTGCATTGAGTAAATCAGTGGCAGACGATTATGTTTGTGTGAAGTATCCAATAATTACATTTTAAGGAGGTTCTATGGCCTAAAATAGACCATTTTTTTAATGAATTGTTTATATATTGCATGGTTTATATATTACATAATCAATTGAACAAAATTATTCTACAAATCACTTTAATCTTTTTTATTTTTGTTCCAATTTTAATTTGAAAAGGCTCATTTTAATCTCTGTGAAATTTCATTAGAAGGTATCGTGGAACGAATTAAACAATTTTTAAATCCGGGAAAGTTACAGGCAATTGCTTAACTGAAGTTAATGAAATCCAATATCAGATTCGGCGAAAACTTGATAAACAATTGCCTGTAACTTTCCAGGATTTAAAAATTGTTTAATTCGTCCTGCGATACCTAGTAATGAAATTTCACAGAGATTTTTACGAGCCTTTCCAAATTAAAATCGAAGCAAAAATAAAAAACGAGATTAAAGTTATTTGTTGAATAATTTTTTTAATTGTTTATATCTACTTTATAAGTATTGAAATTTTATTTAAAAATCTTTTTTCAGTTACTTGAAATACCAGTCTATTATACTATATTGTTTCCCACCATGCAATATATAAACAATTCATTTAAAAAAATGGCCTATTTTAGGCCATGGAACCACCTTAACATCACAAAATGTGTACGATTGGGCAAGTAATTACTTCGAAAACATTTTTTGGATCTTGATATGAAAAATATTCATCAACAGCGGCAAAACTAAAGCGAAGATTAGAATTATTTCATTGTATGAAGTTGTTAGCCGATACTAGAAATGGAGAATAAAACGCGTATTTTAAAAACAAGTATCCAATCAAGATCATATAATAATAAAGAAAATTAGATAATTATTGATTTTATAAGTTCATCTTTGAATGATTCAAGTACTACAAACTGATTCGAATGTTACTCACTCAAAACTATCTCATATCTACTAAATTTTCAAATATAGACCCTTACTGAAGTTACTCTTATTACTTTATACGTGTACATATTGAATTATCACTTTATGATTCTTGTTGAATTGCGTTTCTGTATTTTGGAAAAAATGCTTTCTTTGTTTGATGTTATTTATAGCTCGAAAATAGTTGCCTTAGCAAAATGGTTCTTATTTGTATGTGTGCGTGTCTTTTTCTTCGACCATTCTTTTCGAGTGTTGAAAGGCAATGGCAGAGACTGATATATGGAGACGATGCGCCTTGTATACGGTCGAGTATTTAGAGTGTGATAAATGCAGCAACCCTAAGAAATTTTAGAGTTTAAGCAAGCAGTCGTGTTCATACGCTCGAGACGAGCTCTCATAGCTATATGAGTCTCGAGCTATAATTATTCATAGAGAATCGAGAGGATGCGTGCGTGCTCTTTTCCTGCACATTTTATAATTCCTCTTGATAATTATTATTTTTCATTAAAGTTTCTTTTTTCCATTTTATCTACTGTGTTCTATTTATTTTGCAAGGTTCTTTAAAACCTGTCCATCTTAGGACATATCAATTGCAACTAGATCATTTCAGACGCACACCCAACGATAAACGAATAACTTCACTAACAACACAATTCACTTCATAATTATTTCCATCCGGCTCTCTAATCGAAACAAATCATCGTAAAAGTAACGTCATGGAACATCGCCTAATCACAAAATCCCCATCGCAATAAGCCACCACGTGATGATCTCTCATTCCAATTTTCTCTCGCGTGCGTTCGTCGATATACATATATCTCGCGCTCGGCAAAACGCGGGCGCTCGAAATCCATCGAAAACGCATTGCGGAGATGCTCTCTCGCACGGAAATGAGAAAATCCGCTCGCGCTCGATATATACACGCGAGCGGCGGCGGCGGCGGCGGCGGCGGCGTCGGCCCATTAGTCCTCGTTCCATCTATCCGTGCGCGCACGTTAGCCGTTAACGCGCGCGCCTTCGATTAACGAGGCCGATACGAGTGCACGAGCAGAGCTCCCCCGCGTGCTTTGATGGACGATTAGGCAGTATGTGTGCGCAGGCCCCCCAAGCGATGATTCCACCGCAGGAGGAGTAGTCGTAAGGTGGAGGTCGATGCAGGGATGATGGCTCGAGGGTGTTATGCTGGTTGTGAAACGTCCTTGGCTGCGGGATGTGGGCTTTGCGCTGGGACGTATAGAATACGAGGAATCCACCGTGTGATTGGAGATGTAACATTTTTCTTTTAATCAGCGATAATTAACGATTTTATCTTTTAAATGAATTTATCGTTGCCGAAAGCTGATCGTTTGTATACGGCTTATATCCGTGTTTATTAATTGATTGTACAAATTGATTTATAACCTTCTCCTGTTGAATAACAATTATCGAAGCGCTCAAAGTAAACCCCTACACGATAGGATTTGTTATATATTCGAGCGTTCTCTAATTTACGATAATACCAGATCTACGTAAGCTTTACGTTTGATTGTTATCGCTATAATATATTATGAATCTAGTAATGGACGCGGCGGCTATAATTTAGTTGACTATTGTTCAAAAATAAACAGTGCATTTCCTCGTAAATCTATAAAAAAAAAGAAAGAAACGAAATCCATATCCCCAGAAAAGAAAAAACAATAGTCCCCAAACAATGAATCCCCTTTTTCTTCGACTTCCAGCCAATTACCTCCACTTTAAAAAGAGTCCCGCGCACAAAACTCTTTTCAACCGGGCGGTGCGCACTAATCGAGCGCCAAACCTATTCCTCGCCCTCTACCCCCGCCGGCCATTGTGCGCGCGGGCCTTTCAACAAAAGAATCGGAACGATCCCGCGGGGGTCTCCAAATTACAGCGCACTGCCGAGTGAGGAGTTGCTGGCAAGCAGTAGGATAGGTGCACATCGAAGGTCACCTTTTTCTCTCTCTCTAATATGCCTCCGTGTATATATATATTCTCGTCGAATGCGCACGACAGGCCGACGATTGGGAGAGCCGCGCAATTCGGCCCAGTGGCACGCAAAATCGACGCTTCCAAAGCAGCCGGTCGCCGTCGCTCGCTATATACCTGTATGCTCTCCGGGCCAATTAGGAAGCCGCGCTGGCTCTAACGGAATTAATTAGCGTTTCCGCGTTTGCAAGCTTGCCGCGTCATAAAGATGCGCCGGTTGCGATAACGCGACGCGGGACCGCTAACAGAGTCGTTTAGAGCCCGCGTGCGGGGCTACTATTGTGTCGAGTGGAAGAGGAGAGGAAGTGAGTTGCGCGCGCGTGTGATGGTCTTTTCGAGGATTGCGTATGGAGCTTCGGCGCCGATGGACCTTCGGATGTGCGGGTTACGAAACGGCGAGGCGAGGCTGCGACGGACGTTTGGGTATATTTACTTGAAGGCTTTGTTTTTCTGAAATGATTCTCGTGTAGCTGATGCATTTGCGTAATGCTTGTTGTATTGTTAGGTTGAAATTATATATATGGTAAACGATGGATCGATTTTGTTAATTATGTATGTAGGGTTTGTTCCTTATAAAAGATCTCATTGTTATATAATATATAACATATTATGTTACGCGTGATATATATCACCAAGAATTTGGTCTTATATATACAATGCTAAGTTACAGTTTGCCGAAATTTTGATCAATTCACGATTATAAATTTCAAAGCAATATTACGAATGTGATTTTAATGGCGAAGAGTGAGAATGATAATAACATTGGTATTTGCTTCATCACACTAAAATGAGTGAGCAGCAAGATAAACATAGTTAGCTCTAGCATAAGAACGATAACATATTTTTCACACAACTAAAGCCAGATTTAATAATCAAGCACGCCTCTATTAAAGCAACCTACGACTAAAACGCTTTTACCAACACACACACGCTCGCGTCAAAAGCTGTTTGACAATCAAATAATACTCTCAGCGCAATTTTCCAGCTCGCATCGGGCAAAACTCCCCCGAATTCAACGCGCTATCGCGCCGAATATCCAGCGATTTTAATCCCGCTCGCGCTCGCACACACGACTTCCTTTCCTACACCTCCGCCCCCCGCACCTGTCTATCTCTCGGGCGTGTCGATATTAAAAATATGGCGAGCGAGCTAGTGTGCGCGACAAACGAGAGAAACGTCGACGACGGCGAGGCTTGGGGGGGAAGGGAATGGAGAAAAGCGTCGACGCGAGCGCACAGCGCATATTGCAACGGGAAAAGGACCGCGCGATAAAAGGGCATGCGGGGAATCGTCGCAGGCGCGACAAAAAAAAACGATGAGTGAGACCGCCACGCCGCGCGGGAATAAAAAGGGGTTGGAGAAACCGTTCAGTCCCGGAAAATCTCTGCGCGAGCGCGCGTTCTGTAAATTTTGCATCGGGCGTGAAATAGGAGTAGCCGGGCGAGCGACGACGATGTGTGTTTGTTTAGCTCTCGAAAGAGCGTTTTGTTTTTGCCCATGCGAAACTGTTTTGAGCTTTTTTTTTCTCTCATACGGTGCCGATACATGCGCAACAGTGGATTTTTCGCGCGTTAACTGCGAACTCACCGGAAGCGCGATGGCTTGTTAAAGGATTGAATTTGTTGAATAAAAGTTTACGTGTTTGTTTTACGATAGAGTGGAGGGTGCAAAAACTGCCATAGGTATATATACTGTTTGCTAGATTGACTGCTGGATATGAAATGTTACGATTGCTCGTTATCTTTTCGCCAAACAAGTTATATTACGGAGAGCCGAAACTTTATTTTCTTGTAAAAAAGTTTGAACGAAGTGTGCTGTTTATATAACACTGATGTAATACTGGTTTAGTGTCCGTACCTTGACCGTATCCTTTTATTTCCTTATTGCTCAATTAACTTGCTTTAACTCAGTTTTACGGCTCCTGCTGTACGGCGCGGGCCGTAAGGAAACTGCTAATAAAGATAATCTGCGAGGCTGTCGAAAACAATGGGAGCTCAGCTCGTCTGCGTGGAACTGCATGATATACGAACATTTCTATAGTATAATAAGCTACCTTTTGTAATAATATATTAATTTTAACTTATCTATTTCCATTATTAATATAAGGCTCTCGTTCTACGACCTCTATAATCACTCGATGAGCGACTGCATACCACTCTGGTAGGAATTAACGATTAGGCACATAAGTAATTGAATGAACTATTCGAATGGGGGCAAATTGGACAGTGACATTTAATGAAGTTAAAGGAATGTCTTCCAGTGAGGCTGGCGGGAATGACGTATAGCTCTTAAACGACAGATGTGATTCAGCGGTTTGAAGTTTCAAGGACTGTCTAAACCTGCGGGGTTTCCAGGAATGTCGACGAAGTGCTGAAAGGGCGGATACAGGGGAGAAAATTCCAAGAATTCCACGGAGGATTTGCTATTGTGTGGAAGATCTTGTCCAATAAAATAATTGCGGAAGAATAATTTGAGAAAAGGAATTCAAGTTTCTTAAAGCTTTAATTCTTCTTGTTTGGAAAATATAATTCAATTAATATACTATATACGTGTACAAAAATAACGATATACGCCTAATATAAAGCAATAAACTAAATAAACGTGATCGTAATGTTTTGAGGACGCTGTCGAAAACTGAATTACGCTACTTATAAAAAAATGCTTGTATGCTAATTTATATGCGCTAATGAGATTTTATTATTCGAGTCAAAAGGACATTCATTTAGTCAAAAATTTTTTAGCTTCAAAACGATTTTTTCTTTTTAAAGTAAAGGTTATAGTTTGGCAACATAATCTGATTTTTCTCTAGAAGAAAAATTTCCTACTAGGTAGACGAAAAATTATTATTTTCTCTCAACTAGAACTTTTTTTCTAGTTCTTCTTTTCTTGTAATAAAAGGAACTGATTTTGAAGCATGATGATATTATGTTGTAGAAAACGGATTTTCCTTTAAAGAATAGACCCTATCAGTTACGAGTTTTACTTGAAAACTGAAAGCACAAGCGGATAACACGTGTATTTAGTACGAATTATTAATTATAGCATCAATTACAATACGATTTTTACAATTGAAATTTCAATATAAATTCAATTGTAAAAAATTGAACTCTTGAGGTGAAGTAGGGAAGAGATATAAATTTTTAACAGACAGTGATATTTATTTTGAAGATAAGGATAATTTCGAACGATTTTTCTTCTATTTTATTTTCACGCTTGACTAAAATAAAATTTTCTTTTAGTACATTATTGGTTGATTTAAAAAAACTAAATTATAAATTAATTAACACGTTAATTTGACGATGCAAACTGTGAATACATAGGCAGTTGTTCAATTCTATTTGATTATATATAGATTAAGATAACAATTTTGTATTTCAGGACAAATAATATTATATCATAATACTAGTATAGGAAGAAAAATTTCATCAAAGGAATGGAATACAATTTCGTAGAGAAAGTTGTGATGAAAAAACTTAATTAAAATAGAATTTATTTGGCTCAGTGGAGAATGTAGGTATAAAAATGGCTGAAAGTATTACAAAATAGCTCCTGTGTACAATTAAGGATTTTCCATTCCAGCACGGACTCCGCATGAAATTCTCCCATTTCGAATAATTTGTTGCTTCATAAAAATGTAAGCAATTTTATTTCTCTCATCAACATTAAAATCAAATACACGTAAATCTCTAGGGTTAAACTATTTTTAATGGATAATTGTTATTATTCGAATAAATTTTGCAACTTTGTTGACATAATGGCAATCATTCATCTGTATAAGTCTATGGTTAAACCCAACCTTCCCTACTGCTCTCCCATATGGGTCACCCTTAGGGTTGGAGGCTCCTGAGCCCGTGGAATGTTTAAATGTTGAAATAAATAAATAAATCTCTACCTTGAAAACTACACCATTATTTTTTAAATAGAAAACAAAATTTTCTCGTAAAAAATCAATAAAATTTGTAATATATCATACTTTCAGCAGCCAAACAGCACTATTCGCCTAACTGAGAATAAAAAAATCAGCTATACCGCGTAAAACGTCGGCGGAATTCTTTTTTCCATTACCACGCATCAAGCACATTCGTCAGAGCTAGCGAATAAAGAAATTCCCTTCGTCGCCTGCCAGACGACGGCGACGACGACGGCAGCGACGAGACGTGTCACTCACTCCGGCGCGATTTCGATCTTCCGTGATTTCCCGACAGCCGGTGATTGGACGCGCGAGCAGATAGTTCACTCGGGCCCGCTTCGCGGTCGTATATGACTGACGGGGGGGCCGGCCTACATGTGTCGAGACGCGGCCGGCCGATTTCACTTCGCGCGCCGCCGGCTCGTTAAGGAAGTTGTTGTACAGGTGAGATGTTGCTTCGCGCTTCGAGACGTGGAACATGCCAGTTCGTTAATTGACGCGACGTATATATTTGGATATCGGAATTGTTGACTGGCAGTATTTCGCTGTGGAAGGGTGAGGTTTGAGTGTCAACTGAATCGGAGTACTAAATTGCGTTACCGGCTTGATATCATTTGTAATGTGCGGTTAAGGTATTTCTAGAACTTTATTTTTAAATGTTTGGCAATTTTGAAGAGAAAAATTGTGAAAAAATGAAGCTATGATTGTGGTAAAGTTCTTGTTATTTTAAAATATTATTCGTATCTGATGAAAGAGAGTGTACTTTATATACGTATATGTGGAGTCTGACTAATTACTGACATTATCTACTTACTGGTAAAACTTTAGAAGACCTTTTGAATAATTGATTGTAAACCGTACCTAATGTTAATTTTATAAGATATTGACTTTTAATTAAACCTTGATAATTTTAATATTTTCACTACAAATGCAACTCTCGTACCATGTTTAAATATAAACAAAAATTATAGCCACCGACAAAAAAAAACATATTTTTACTCGGCATGAGAAACATGTTTTCTTACGTAATTGGCTGAATCCAAATCTGAAGTCAAAATAATGAGTTTTCTAGACCGATATTTTTTAAATATTCTTTTATTATCAGACGCAACAAAAAGAGCATTCGCATAATTTACAGGGCTCACACAACAATGTTGACTCACACAACGACTTTGAGGTACGTAAGAAACGACAAAATAATGAGTTATCATTAAATACCGTTTTATTATTGGGAATTTGTGGAAAGCTGAGAAAAGCATTAAGATGATCTTGTTTGGGTTAGCCTTTCCCTGATTTCCAGGATTTCCCGATAATAAAACGCTATTAAAATGAAATCGCCCTGGGAAACACTCCATTACAACTTTAGATATGAATTCAACACCTCAAAATACGTCAGAAAACATGTTCCTCGTACCGAGTTCAGATATGTTTTTCTTTTTGAGCCGTTGTTATCCTCAGGCTATACACACTAAACGTACGATAAATAACACGAGATGATATAAATTACAACAAACGCTGCAGTTGGCACAAAAATTACTCTGGGCTCAGTAGACCAAATGCTTATAAACAAATTAACAGGATCACAGTTACAAAAACTCCTACTTGTATAAATGCTTTACTAACAACGCACGCGCGCGCGCGCTCAAGTATGTATAAGGCTTTTTCCACTGCAGCCGAGAGCTGAATACACATTCTCCCAGTAGAATTTTTTCCACGCCAGGTGTTATAAACCTCGCGTTCCCGTAGTGCAGTCGTCCTCGCGAGCGAGCGCTAGGCGAAAATCGTCATAAGCCGATTTCACGCGATTATCCTTTTTGCGCAACGTTATAATAAAGCGCCTTAGAGCACACGCGTAGTATATATGTGTACGCGGCGGGCACGCATCTCGCGGGAATAAGATTAGCGCGCGAAGCCTATATACTTCGGCGGATGATGGATGCGCGAAGCGTGAGCTGCTCTGCCTCGCTAACGTATATAATGCGTGGCGCAAGTTTTTCAGCGAGAATTTGAGTGTTTTACGGTTTTTAAGGCTCGATGGGTGGTGGATGTTATGCGAACGTTAAAAATGTTGCTGATGAAATATCGACGTGCGATCACTAGAGTCACTTGGGTGGTTATAAGTGGTGATTATCGTTATTCATAATCATCTCGAGTGGTCAAAGTGATTGAAAGCTCTTCCCTCACAAGATCCACTTAATGCCTCGCGAATTTTCATCAAGCTATACTAACGCTAATATTCGCAAAATATTAAATTGAACTATCTTGAAAATGTTAAATTTTAGTAAATATTAAAGTATAAATCTCTAATCGAGAGTGGTAAGCGATGCCTTTTCCAACCCCCGGGGTGTTTCATACACACTTCGCCTACAGCACAAACATAATATTATCAAGCCATTAAACGATGAATTATAATGATGAAAGCGAGAGGCCTCTTCACTTATTATTACATTAATTATTAGCGCTCCCATTGTCTCTGGCTCTGGCCCTGGTCGCTGCGCGCGCGCTCTTTCTAAAATTATAATGCCACGCGGCGCAGACAAGGGGCTGCTCGGGGAGCACAACAGATTTAACGCTGCGAGTAATGAGAGCGGATGAACGCGGCAGGGGTAATATTCGCCAGTGGGAGCGCATCGGTGGTGCGCGATCCTCGTGCGCGCACCTGGCTATAATGTATAATACCTTTTCAGTCTCTGATCTACAAAATGTGTAGCTAATAATTCAGTCAGAGCCAGAGAGAGAAATTATGCATCCAGTCGGGGCGATACGAGTGATTAAAGATACACGCGGGCGCGCGTTTCGGAATAAAGAAAAGTTTTTGCTGCGCATCTGCTCGCGATGTCACGCGGAAAAGGGGATCCGAAGCTATTGAAATATAATGAAGCATTGCTTGCTGCTGCATTAAGCTGGTATAAGCGCCTGATAGGATTTATCAAATGATAAATGAATGAAAGTGCACCTTTTTGCTTGAGGTGAAATATATCGAGACTAATATCTTGAGTGTTTTCTGTTCTTTTGCTATATATATGTACGAGTTATGAGTAGAATTAATGGAATCTACGGAATTGAAGATTTTCAAATGGCAAATATAGATTTATGGGTTCATTGTTATAGTTAAAACGTTATTTCTGCGCAGAGGGTAAAATTATTACCTTATCAACCAGGAAGAAAAATCAAACGCGTATTTTGGTTAAAATATCTTAAATGAGGAATTCTACAGATTATGCGCACTTACAGGATTTTAAAAGAGAAAAAATTTGGAGGCACATCTCTGCAATAAATTTTTTCTCGTTCTTCATATCATACAATAGACGGGAAAAATGTTCAACATTCGAAGATGGTTTTGTGACACGGTTTTAAACACAAATATATTTTTCTTATGTACAAATATTCCACAAAAAAGTGATTGAAAAAGAAGAAAAGAGTTTTAATTTTGACTAAAAATCGTTAAAATCGGTCGGTTCTGTATAAAGTTACGTGTATTTGAAAATCGGGAAAATGGCAAAAAATTAGTGCTTTTTCCCTAATCCACGTAATTCTTAAAAAACTTTTATTATTTTTGGTCATTTTTTGCGATTGGCTGATCATCAGTGATTACTTTTTGTCCATTTTTCCCATGTTAAATTTCAATAAGAAAAATAGATTTGTGTTTAAAACTTTAAAACCGTGTCACAACATCATTTTTCGAGTTTTGGAAATTTTACTATAAAACATAGTAATTATTTTGATACTGCAAGTATGTCTAGACGTTACTATGTATTATAGTAATTTTTAATAGATCATTTTTCTCAGTGATATTGTATGACCTAAACAACGAGAAAAAATTTATTGCAGAGGTCTGCCTCCAAGTTTTTTATTTTTATTTTTTGAAGCCTCTGACAATAGATATTCTGTAGAATTCCTTAAATAAGATCTTTTTGTTTGTGCTGTATTATGTATTTATTGCGAATTAATACAATCTTACTGTCGTTTCCCTAGTTTACCAAGACATACATTACGAAAACTAAATTCCTTCAAATTCCTTGACCAATACCTTGAAATTTAATATAACGCCGTCAGAAAGCTATCAGGAACAATTCAATTCCATTGAGACACGGAGGATATAACCATGAAGAAGAGTCAATCGCTAGCTTCTTAAGAATCTCATTAAAATTACAAGCGGATCATTCGATGATCAGATACCCGCCGTACCCCATAATAACCCCATAACGACGAAATTGCTCATCTGGTGAGCATTCGCGATGAACCAGCGCCATACACTTCGCTCCGGCGATGCAAAATAAGTATTTTACACCCTCTCGCTCGCAGCCGCCGTTAATCCTCAATATAACGCCCCCCGCGCGAAATGAAGAAGCGCAGGCGTATAGTCGGACCCATAAAACCCATTTACAGCCGCCGATAAAGAGACGGAGGTAGGGCGGCCGATCGATTCGCGACAAATCGATTACAAAGTGCGTAATAAAGAAGCTCTCCCGCGTGCACACTTCTCGATTGCTGCTCAAGTCCGTCGCTCTAAGCTCCTTTCCTTATACTTACGGGAAGGGAGGGCCCCCCCCCCCCCCCCCCTCCGAAGTGCGTGTGACTTCTGCGCCGTAAAACGAGGAGCGCGCCTCGTTCGTCCTTTATATATCCATTTGGCTAAGGAGTCGGGTGGGCGGCAGCTTTTTTTTGTCGCTCTCGAGAGTGAGACGAATGGAAAAGTTCGTTTTATTCCACGGGAAATTACTTTTGCTATTGCCTCTTTTTACGAGGAAAAGTTCGGCGAGCATTGCGCGGAGTAAAGTTTGTAAACATAGAGCTCTTGGAGATTTTTTCGCGGCGGATGCATTAATTGTTGGGCGCAGCTTTATGAGCATTTGTAAAGTGATATTTAAATTAATTTTAATTAGTTTGAAAAAAAATCTAGTTTTGGCTTTCTCGTACAGGAAACTTTGTGATGGTGAAAACAAAAGTTTTCCAAAAAACATGCTAGAAACATGAACGCTATAACTTTGTCAATTTTTATCCGATTTTAGTGGAACAGGGCTAAAAATTTTGTTTTTCGTTTTTTGGAAGATTTAATTTGGAAAATAATAATAATAATGTATGCTTTAATGGTTAATTTTATTTTTACATGAATTTTTCAGTTCATTACGCTACCTCGCCCTTTGATATGAAATAATCTACAATTTAAAAAAAAAATTGTTCTGATCGCTACATTCACTTATTAATCATTTAGAGCTTATATCTCAGGAATCACAAAATATATCGGGATAAAATTCTTTTTGCTAATGTCTCATAACTAACTTTCAAAAAAAGTATACACTCTCTGGGAAACGCATTTCATCGTTTCCCAGACATCTAGAAATGAAGCTCAGCCCTCATAAGAATTTATGATACGAAAACGAGCAAAAAAGATTATATAAGTAGACAGCAAAAGCTAAAATTTAAGCTCTGATTTGTGAAAAAAAAACATTGATTTTACAGAAAATTAAAAGCAATAAAAAGAAAATGGTTAAAAATACGATCCATTAAATTAATTTACCTTACGCTATCTTTGATTGCTTTTAATTTCCTGAACAATCAATATTTTTTAACGAATCAGACCTTAAATTTTAGGTTTTGCTGTCTATTTTTATAATAATTTTTTATCGTTTTCGTATCAAAAATACTTGCAATGTGACAGTCAATAGATTGTCAGTATCGAGGGTATGAGTTGAAATTAGAAGCACCGGGCTGGATTTCTAGATATCAGAAAATGCCTGCTGAAATCCATTTTCCGGAGACTGTTCACTCTCCTTGTAATTCAACATTTTGTCCACATTTCAATTAGTTGCAATAAAATATTTCTAGAGAAAAAATTATTTTATACAAAAAGCGGTATTTCGAGCTTTGTAATTTTCCTTTGCAATTGCTTTACATCATTCTCGTATAGGTATCGTAGACTTTCTAGGCACTTAAAAGGAGTAAAACTCCCTTTAAGTATATAGAAATCTTTTAACTTATCGAACAATTAAGTACTTTTGCATTGCTAGGTCCTTAGATGAGATCTATTTTAAACCTTATTATTAAAATATGTAAAGGTGTTTTTATAAAATAAATACTAGTTAATGAACGCAAACGGCAAATATGCAATCCCGTAATACAATTTGATAGACTACGATAAAGAACTTTGAGAACACTTAACATCGCCATCTCTAAGCTTCAAAACTTCGAACTAATTGAGAGCGCGAAAATGTTGAAAATTCTGATATAGTGATTTTACGACGAAGTTGAGTAATGGACCATTAAAGTGTCGAGAGCTTTATGAACAGAAGGCGCGTGCGCAATCGCGCTCGGAGCATTAGCACGAGAACTATAGTCTTCTCCTTATTAGCATAATCGTATATAGAGAGTGCAAAAGAAGCTTTCGATCGGGAAAATTCAAAATCTTTTACGACTAGGTAAAGCCGCTCGACTCTCGGAAAGTTTGATAAGTTCTGGTAAATTCAAATAATCTTCCCGTCTGTGTTTGAACGAATAATATAGCGAACTTTCATAAGTCATAAAAACAAGCTATATTATTATATTAATATTTGATCTTTATTATGGTTCGGAATAATAAGTCTTATTCTTTCAAACTGTCAGAGAAGTTTAACTTCCACACCTACGAAATAATAATAATAATGCTATGCGGTATAATGATATTTATAAAATCGTTATGGTTAAAAACTTGAAAAGAAATGCCTTCCTATTATTATGTTAATTATCCCTTACACACGTTTTCGCTCCCATTTTGAAAACTTTTGTAAGTATTTTATTATAGTTTATTTCATTGCTGAACTTTTATTTTTAGCTTTTATCTACTGTTACCAAAAGCTTTTTGTAAAATATTTTTTGCTATTTTCTACAATCCAGCCCATTAATTAAGGCAAAATATTTTTACAGTAAATTAAAAACTATGAATATTTGTCAATTTCCGTTACCCATAAAACTTTTTATTTAAAAAAAGCTCTTTGTTTATAACAAAGGTAAAACAAAAGTTTATATCTGAATAGAGACAATGTCGAAAATTTTAATTCAATGAAATCGAATGCAAGTAGTAATAACTCGAGTTTAGTCAGACATAAATTTAATCAATCGCTTACGTGTGCTATTCAATCAAACAAACAAGTGGATTTTAGAATGAATATCTTATTATAACAAATTTTACATGAGATTCCTCTGAATTATTGCCCGCTAATTATCTATAAGAATCGTGGGATAGCAAAATTTCATTTGAACTAAAGAAATTGGCTAACAACTCGAGTAAATTAATTTCACTGCGTTCCCATTGAAAAAATCCACAAAGACCTCTTGCCAAAACTGACTTTACATCTTTCTCTAGTTAACCATAAATCTCATCATCCACCAGTACCCCAACTCATTACAAATAATTTTAAACCCTCCTCAGCAACACACGAACGTTTCAAATCTTCCTTGAGTTCCTCTCTCTATCTCTCATTCTCGCAGCCCCTCCCCGCGATCGTTAATTCCATTTACTCAGCCGACGACGGCTGACTCCGCGACGACGGCGGCAGCGGCGTCGGGGCTTGGAAAAGTTTCTCTCGCGCCGCCGCAGACGCCCCGAGTTTCGCCCTCCCGCCCTCGCGCGGTTAATACCGCACCTGCCGGATTATGATAATCGCCTCTTCGGTTACGTATAGGCAAAGAACCTCTCTCTCTCTCCCTCCAGGCTTTCTTCCGCCGTATGCTCCACTTGCCCGCGGATAGTTCGAGTCAGTTCCGGGCTCGGCGGTTTGCGGCCCCCGAGGCTGGTTACCCCGTGCATTTGGTTGCTGAGCTGCCGCCGAAACGACGTGTGAACGTCGGTCGCGTGCTCGGGCTTTTTACACGGGGTTTAGGTTGGGAAAGTAGGGTCCCAGTTGATTTGGATATTCAATTTTTTGTCGGGGAAACAGTCTGAAGGATTGGACGGAGATTTAAATCAATACATTACAGTGATTTAAGTGGGGACGTTAACTAGAAGTTTTTAATTTGATTATTAAAAACTTTTAGTGAACGTGTTAAAAGTGTTTAGCAAAAAGTTACTCGCTTCTATTGAAATATGAAATTTTCAGATGCACTCGAAGATAAGTGTTTTAATTTTTATGACCTTCTGAATAATAGTTTGAAACTTATTAAAAACTTCAAATGACTTTAGGTTGTATTTAAGAGGATTTCCAATGGTGTGATTATAATTTTTATTAAATTTCTATTTATCTAGTACTTTTAATATATTTATAGAAGTAATAACTTAATAATTATCCACTAGATTAATAGTTATATAAATAAATTTCATTATGCTTACTACATGCAACTCCAAAATTTCATGGACTTTTGGAAGATTCTAAATCGTTGTAATTAAAGTAATCATCCGACTGAGTGAGATTACCTCACTTACATCTTTCAAGAAGATAAGCAAAATTTAGCCTAATGGCTTCCATTTGTTAGATTTTAATCGTCTAGTCGAAAGAAAGGCGCACAATATCTATAGGAATTAGGAGAAGATAAGACTCCTGACAAAAGTCATCATTTAGAATTCATTCGACTAGTTAATAGATAATTTTCATTCCTATTTTGTTTAGTTATTTATTCGCATCTAAATGTACGTTTAACTATACGCCTATTATCTGTATAATCCACGATTATTTATAAATTATAAATGACTAATGCCTAAACGAATAAATAATTCTCTTAAATATTTTTGTTTCACTTGTAGCAAATATCTACAATGATTTCAGAAAAAATTCCTAGAAAATTCTATTTTGAAGTCAGTCTGAATAAGAAATGCATTTATCATTAGAAAAATCAATTGAATCATTTAATAGATATATGTGCGTAGACGATAATAATTCAAGTCCAATGACTTCCACTAAAACTAACTTTAAACACAGTTAACACAAACCAAAAAAGAAATCAAAGAAACCGAGACGCTCCTAATTCTTATGTCCAATCTTCACTCAAACATTCTCCCAGCCCCTGCAAGTCTCCATACACTACTCGCGCATCGCCCGTTATTCTCGCTCGTCCTCGTTCCTTTTCCACCCCCGCAAGCTTCTCGTCGCTCTTTTCGCCGCGCTTTTGGCGCTCGCACACGCGGGAGATTTCGACCGGATGAAAGAAGATCCGCCCGGATAACTCGATCGCGAGCGAGAGAGCGGGAGAGAGTGAGAGAGAGAGAGAAAAACGCTGATAAAGCCTGAAGAGTCATCTCTTTTCGCGGTTCGAGCGAACTTGGCTCGCGAGCGCGTCTTGTTTGCTCACGCTCTGCCGGGATTATAGAGCCAGGATGTGGCGCTTTAAAGCGCCTTCAAACGGTCGTATGATGCTGATGATTTTTTTTTCGCTGAGTGATCCTTTGAAAGGGGCGGTTTCGACCCCGCATTTTAAGTGTATATATATACGGGTGTGATTACTTTAAACGTACTTTGAAGCTCCTTTTATGCAGATGAAATAATGGTTTTCACTTTACGGATGAATTTAGCTGCTTGAATGTCATAATTATCAATGGTGATTCATTAATTAATTTATTCATTGACTAATCAAGGGTGACAATTAGAGATAAAACGCCAATCTCTAAGAATCATGGAATTTTTAAGGGAATTTTGATGTTAATAAACGAATACTTTTGCGCTTTGATTATATATTTTTCTTTATTGTTAACGTCATTGTTGTCATTTCAGATTTCCGATTTTTTTTTTAAAATAATATGGTATTTATTTTAAAAAATGGCTGAAAGCTTGTAGATCATCACCTTGATGATTTATTACGAATTTTATTATTTCTGCTGACTATTGCATTTATATGATTTTGAATCATATACATGACATGGTATTGCGGATTTGTCTGTTAGATTGGCAATATTCGAACGGAAATAGTGATGATCGTTGGCAAATTTCGCCAGTAACAAATGAGATCATTAGGCTGGATTATGATGTGCACTACACTTTACAAATCCTGCGAAATGACAGTAATCAGTCTCTAACAAATCTCGATAATGCTCTATCTTGTTTTGACTAATTTGTCGATATAATCCCTATTTCTTTCATCCTGTTTTACCGATTCCCAATGTCACGTCGTTAATATATTTATAAAAACAGTACCTAGCGTTTTTTTTTTATTCGTTAAATAGTAAAAAAAAGTTTTTTTCAGAGACTATTTCAATTGATTTTAAGTGATCTTAGCAATAATATCTGTATAATTAGTTAACTTCTAGGTAATTTTTTATATATCACAGAGTGTGCATTCGAACGTCCAGTAACTGTAAACGAATATCCTCGCAACTGTTCCCAAATGTTCGATTCAATGCATATCGCAGAAATCTTTCCTCGCTATGTACATCAATCTGCTCATAACCAATCCTCACTTTGATGCCGCATATCCAACCCACATGATCACATAAGACCGTCATTCTATCATCGATCGCAATATTGACGACTGTATCAGGCCCGCGCGCGTCCCCTCATAATTACCCCTCAGCAAATCTGCCAATAGGGCGTGCACTTCAATCACCTGCACACATACCGGCAAAGACCCTCTGCCCGCGCGTGTCTAGTCATAATCAACCCACACACACGCGCACAGACACACACATGCACACGTGTAAAGATCATAGTGTGCTCGACTCACCGTTCTGTATGATATCACAGTTCCAGACGCCGGGGCCGCGATTTTTCGACACCCAGAACTTGTACTCGAGCGTGCCGGCGTACTCCTCCCACAGTAGGCTCATGCGGGGCGGACTCTCGTTCGGCTTCGACGCTCTGACCTCGAGGGCGCGCAGCTTGATGATCGGGCAGGCGTCGACGAGGAGGCGCGTCGCCGTCACCGTGCCCCCCGAGGACGACGAGCTGGAGCCAGGCCGCGACTCGCTCTTGTGCTCGATCACCTCGACGACGTACCACTTGCCCATTACCTGCGACCAGATAACAGAAGTGGAGGTAAGTGGCTTGTGGGTGTGTGTACGTTTCACTGTGCATTTGTGCTCGCGTGGGTATAGATGGTGAAGAGAGGGCGAGGGAGAGAGAAGAAGAGAGAGCTTGAGTGGTAATCGAGACGATGGCGGAGAGTGGGATGATGTGAGAGGCTGTGGAGAAAGGGTCTGGAATATGGGAAAGCTTTTATTTTCTGGTAAGGTGGTATTGAGAATTTGTGGAGTCATAGTTATAGTCAAAGTTATATTCGATATATTCGATTTTATCTAGTCAATAATTTTAAATTTATCGTGCATCATTAAAAATCTTTCTATTTACTGCTCCAGTGATCAAGAAGGTCGATTAGAAAATAAAATATCTATATTTACTAAAAATCTATATACGTAAGATAATGTCTTGAAATGTATGATAGTTTTCACTTTGCACATGTTTCATGAAGTAATTAAATGTACAGCTATCTTGTATAATTTAAGAAAAGGGATAATATATATATAAGATATGGCAAAATGATATAATAATATATAAATAGATATATTATTTCCCCATGACAACTTAAAATTATGAAATACAAATTCAATAATTGACTTCATGATATTATAAGTTAATGTATAAATTTATTGTATTAAACGATAAGCACCCACATGAGATTTGACTTATCAACTCTCTTATGATCTATGGACCGTGCCTTCCTCTTTGAGATATATCTGTCAGCTCCAAGAAACTCCAAACAAGTCTGATCTGACTATAGCATCTTACCATTAAAAACAAACTGTATAAAATCAAGTAAATTAGAATTGAAGACATGTAATCGTAATCTTTAATATGTATATCATTTTTTTTGTATTGTAAAAATCCGTTGATTTATAGAATAAAAGAACATAATACAATGCGCAGCTTTCAGTTATATTTCCTGCAAGGATTGAATATTTGAGAGCGAATATATATAGAGAATAGTCATGCAAAGTAAAGACGTGAAACAGAAATGCTAAATATTTCAAATGAAGCTCATTTAAATGTATAACACGCGAGCTGCAAGATATCATCGTCGGCCGATATTTCTCAGATAGATTCAAGTCCGAAGGGCCGTTCGCATTTTCTCGCTCTTAGCGAATTTGATCGAGAGATTGATAGCGCACACGAGTGTAGAGGGTTTGTCTTGGAGAGCGGAAACGTGGAGCGCGAAGTTATGGCAGAAGAGCAAATAAGACGCGCGTACGCGAGGATTGCTGTAAATGCAAGAGCGATTCAAGAAAAGGACATTGATCTCTCTCTCTCTCTCTCACTCGCTCTCTCTCTCACACTCGTCTCTCTCTCTCTCTCTCTCTCTCTCTCTCTCTCTCTCTCTCTCTCTCTCTCTCTCTCTCTCTCTCTCTCTCTCTCTCTCTCTCTCTCTCTCTCAATTTCCCATCTCGACAACGCGCGCCTGTCTGTCCTCGCAAGATATTGTTTGCACAGTTAGAGATGATGACTATCTGGTTTCGACTCGGCTCCCGGAGGGGTAGCCAAGTAGTTACGATGGATCTAGTAATTTAGTTTCGAATGGAACGTCTAATCAATATGATAATTCGTCTTGGCGCTTGTTTTGGCGGCGTTTGCTCAATCAGAGAGATCAATTTCGATAGTCGGTTATAGTTGGATTGAAATAAAGCTGAAAGGGTGAGATTACAAATGTAGGTAGTTTTTACATTATTGTATAAAATGTGCGTATTGTTAAAAATTGAATAGTGTTCAGATATATATTATAATGTTTATCTTTCTAGAAGATGCAGAAAAAACATTTTGAGAACTTTTTCAGGCCCTTTGTTTAAAACTGTACAGTTCATACAAGGTAGAAGACTCGTAAGAAACGTCACAGAGAGCTTTTTAAACTTTTTATTAGGTAATCACAAAAGTCTGGTAATAACCTACAATACTGATCTCTTGGTGCATTTAGTAAGTCTAAAATACTGCTACCATCCAGCAATAATTTTCACATTTTTATGATCCCGTCGCGAAAGTAACATTGGTTGAACTAACATTTTCTAAGGTCTATTTATTACCAAAGTCCGTAACGCTTCGGGATCACCATTTTATACTTGAACACGAGACTCTTTGCTCTCACATACTTGACTTCCTCTTCATATATTTTCGATCAAACATCGTTCATTTACCCAGAACAATTCGAACCAATAGCATTTCAGTTACATTCCAAAGCTCCACTCGGTGAGCTATTCTGCCACTAAAAACATTTTTCTAAAAATAAAATCATTCACTCCGTTGATTTAAAAAACTGAATCTCTGCCTCCGAGCGGTTGTTATACTTATGGAATAGAGTATAACCGTACATTATTAAGAATATGTTATTACTTTATTTCAACCAAATAACTACTGAGAAAGAAGCTAAAACTTTAGTTCATCCCGCAACAATGCTATTATTGAACTATCGATATCAACCCGTGAATGTCCCATTACAATACATCTTGAATTTAATACATAAAAATGTAAACAACTCAGAATACATTTAAAAACTATATCTCCTATTCGACTACGATTAATTTTTCGGCATTAGAAAATCTTCATCCCTCAATCCTGAAAAACGATCTCTAAATAGAGCGAAATTCCTCCAACAATGCCTTCGCGCTACCCCTTAGCTTGATAAATAGACATCTTAAGTAAGAGAAACAGACCCTTAGCCCCTCCTCCGAGAATCGAGATCCATCGATGGATATCCATCTATCTTGCCTCACCACTACCGCCGCCGAACGTGTGCACCATTGTAGAATCTCCGGCGGAATTTACGTGCGCCCAGGCAGGCGTTATACGAGCAATATCGCGGTCGGCTTATACAGCGGGGGCCATCCATCCGGCCCGCCGGCCGGGGGATTCTTTCGCGCTCTCTCCTTTCATCCCGCCGATATTTTCATCGACGTCCCGGCAATTAAACGTTATGTTTTGCCGCTATACGTATAGTACGCCGCGGTGGGGCACACGCCATACCGCTGGGATTCGAAGAACGAGATATTGGTCGGGGGTATGTGCTCGAGCTCTGCCCGACTTATTCTCTGCTGGAGAATGAGATACTCGATATTCCAAAACGCATTACGCTTCTCTTATCCGTCTATACCAGGTTCTCTCGAATTTTCCCAATGTATCGCATGTTTTATGGAAATATCGAGTAAAGGATGAAGCTTACCCCAAAAGTAGTTGATATTGATGAAAAATTATTCGTTTGATTTTGATATATTTATAGAGTTTAAATGCGAAAGTGTTATTTTCAAGTTGTGATAAAAAAAACCGCTGCCAATTCATTGGCACTTAGCTTCCTCAAACTAAATATTCCTTTAATTAATTTTTAATGATAAAAATTAAAAGTATTGCATCATTTT
>JAPYZP010000131.1:0-35099 GCA_030522985.1 Torymus sinensis | reverse complement strand
CATTTTTTTGGAAAAACGTCTTCCGGAGTTTCAGCAGTGACCCAGGCTCGAACCCACAACCTCGAGCAGCCTTGTCTTGGGAAGATAAGTGCGGCGTTTGCTGTATGTAAACAAACCGACGCCTTAGCCGCCTGAGCCACGGACCGCTCTAAAATCATTATTACTTGAGTTAATATATTTCATAATTAAAAATATCAAAATTAGATTTCAATCGCTTGACTACCAGTTAAAAAAATGCGATTTTTGACGATGTAGGGACGATGGAGGGGGAAACGGGGGTCGGTCTCGGACATAACTTATATTTTTTAGTAAACAAGTCTCAGTACATTATTTTCGAAAACCAGAACAAGAACATTTCGCCCATCTTAGTGGGGGGTAACCCTTTTTAGGAAGGCACTGTAAAAAATAAAAGGCGTTATGTTTCCACCACTGTACAACCTTTTATTATATATAGGCATACAAAGGGTACAAGAACCTATTTTTGTAGTAGCCGACTATGAAATCCTATACAAAAAAGAGATGGACTTGAGATTGTGGTTGGTCGATTTGAAATGGACATGTAAAATTTGATTGGCCCAAGATATGGCGCGCGACCCGCGCAATTACTTCTAGTTATTACAAAAACATAAGCCGGATATTGTTACAGCGTTCGACTTATTATTTAAATAAGTATATATTCATTCAATTAAAATATTATATTATACTTACATATAATGGCTCTCCGACAAAAATTATTATTTTATTATAAGTATTCACTTACGGTATATTAAATTTTCACTTATTAAGTGAGTGCAATTTTACTTTACAGATAAAAGAATATTAATTTATTAAGTAAGCGAAATAATTTTTACTTATCGAACAAGTGACTATTGACATGTAATAAGTGAATTTTCACTTAGTCAAATTTAGAGAGTAAATAAAGAATCGCAAGGACACATATTTTTGAAAACCTTGAAAATCATATTGCACGCTTAAATGAAAATTTATCCAAATGTAGAATATACCATTATACGACCACCAAAAGTCACGCACGAGCCCGCAATTAGCCAGTCAGTCGCGCCGATTCTCGGTATATCAACCTCGCGACTCACTCGAACGAATCGCGTTCTCCCGTATACTTGCGCAGGGGTGTGAGGGATGGAAGATGATTTTTTGGAAGCGCGCGCGTTGTTCTGCCTCCCTGAATGTTTTCAAACGTTTCCGCCTCTTTATTATTTTTTTCTCTCGCATATATATACATACACCTTTTTCCCCGTGGCTCGTGCGCGAATAACCTTTCCTCCCTCTCGCTCCAGCCTCGCCATCGATTCCGAACAAAAGCAATTTATTTGTTCGATTGGAAGGGGTGGGAGCAGCGAGTGCGCGAGGGAGGGCAGGAGGAGGAGGAGTAGGGGGTATACGTGCGAGCGAGCTCGCCTCAGTGCGTCTATACTCGTGATCTGCGACCTTTCTGTCGGTGCGTCTTTGTTTCTCGCCGCATATATATACCTATCCTCATTCCATTTTTCCGTACTAATGTTATGACTGAAAAATATCCTGGTTTCTGCAGCTCTTTATAATATGTTTCGAGTTCGTTTGTAGGTTCTGTACTTATTATTATTTTTTTAAATTTATTTTTCTTTTTATTGTAAGATGAAGTTATTATAAATCTTCACTTGTATTCTATGTGGGTATAATATCTGGTATCCACTGTTATATAATCAGATTATTCGTCTCTTTTTATTCTATGTGTGTCTATTTTCTTTAGACTAATATTATTAATATAAATTGGTTCACGGTAATAGCAAAATTTAAATAGCTGAGAAGTTCAGTATTAAGTTTAGAAAGCCATCCCACGAGTGGGGATCGTCAAACGATTGTTACAATAAACGCAACTACAGGAAGTGAGCGAAATTAATTGGGTCCCTGTAAATTACACCCCGTAAAGAGACAATAGCCAACTGCAGTTCCACATACGACTGACCGACAAAGTTGGCAGAAAACGCCAGGCGCACACACCTCGCGCGTTATTGCCCCCTTAAACATCATTTACGACCGTAAATTCAACTCTCCATCCTCTATACTCCCACGTATCCATTATCTTAGTCGCGGGGCTCGTTGCCAAGGTATCGATAAAGTCGAATCAAACATCTCTCTCTTTCTCTCGGTGCTTTTTGCCCCTCTCTCCCTCCCCCCCTCTCTCTCTCTCTCTCTCTCTCTCTCTCTCTCTCCAGAAGCGCCGGTCGGGCAGATTTTATCGTGCCAACCGCGTATAAACCGATATTCCGAGGTATAGCCTCGTCCCCGAAAAAAAGCGGACGCCCGCAATTACTTTGCCGCGGGGGCGTAGGGCACCGATAAAAGTATTAGTGGGGGCGGGAAAATGCTATTAGCATTCGTCGAGACGATTGTTTTCTGAAAAATATAGTTTCGACCGAGCGGTGTATTTGTTCAACAAAGAAATTTCACGTGTATTTTCTTTATCGGTCCCGAGGCTCCAGGATGAATAATCCTTTTTCGTTGCACAGCAAATTTCTTTGTCCCTGATGTCTGAATTAAGTATACAATATTACTGCTAGTCCGTTCTTTGGTTAAAGGAGAAACAATAATTTATCTGGAAAGAAGAGAAATCACATACGTTGTAAAACGTCGAAAAATCTTGAACAAAGCAGTACTGCAGTAATAATAACTGCGAGCATTAATATATGGCCAAGTCACTCTAAATTTAATTAATAAATTGGATGTTATTTACATTCTAAATATATTAGCCAACTATAAACATTAAAACTCAAAATTGACTATTTATTTTAAAATGTCATTGCACAAAGAAATTGGAGGTCAAATTAAATATTACCTTATAAAACGGTCATCCAATGAATACCGCGTCAAAATTCTCACTTTAATTATGTACTTAATTTCGCAACGGCGCGTCGCTACGGCCAACGTCTGGTAAAGAGGAAGGAAAAAAAACTCGCGCCGATATAATAATTTTATTTATACCCGCGATTAAAAGGACGAGTCGCTTCTTACGAGCCCCTCGCGTATTATGGCTCGACTGGGCGGTAGAGAGAGAGAGAGAGAGAGAGAGAGAGAGAGAGAGAGAGACTAGAGAGAGAGAGAACTCGTTTTTCCTCAGACTCCCACGAGGTTTTTCATGATACGGCGGTCGTGTGAGAATGGCTTTGCACGAATGTGTGTATATGTGTGGGTGTGTGTATGCGTGCGTGTGTTTATATGGGTACGGATGCCAGCACACGGGGGAAATATGTTTTGGTAATTATAAGTTACCCAAAAGATTTCGCATAATATAGCTATATTTACGTGGGCGCGAGAGTCCGGCGCGCGATGAGGGGAAATTGTTGCAGTTGGTTTAATTGTATTTTCGTATATTGAAATTGTTTAGTGACAGCAAATGTATATGTTGTGTAAACATTGCATGGATATATATATATATATAAGCGCTACGACCATCGGATTTTTTTAACGATAAAAGCATTATGTAGTAAATGGGGTTGTAACGCACATTTTGTGTTTTTATCCTGCACATTATAAGTATACGATTTGTGTAATCTTTAGTTGAACTACGCGAAAAGCACGATTCCCAACCGTGTATAGTCAACAGTAGAGAATCTTCCACTGGTGAAAATGAATAAATTTCAAAGGTGCGCGCTCCATCGTAAATAAGCCCTACAGCAATATTCTTATCGTTCACGTCGATGTAAAGTACTGAAGGTGAATATCGACGAAAACATGGTATAATAATAATTAATTAACCCGGAAAAAATCCCTTTTTGCAACTCGCCGCTCTAAAGACACGCGGGGTTCAGATGCATATCATGCGTACATACATACGACACGCAATCAGACCCACACACACACACACACACACACACACACACACACACACACACACACACACACACACACACATATATATATATAGAGACACACACTCAAAACATACACACACACATACAAATCCGGCGCACACCTTTCCATAAATTCTTCGTCTTCCACTCTGGCGTATCGCAAGCGAACAGCAGCAACGAGTAAAGAGACGAGAGACGAGAGAGCGAGAGCGAGAGAGAGAGAGAGAGAGAGAGAGAGAGAGAGAGAGAGAGAGAGAGAGAGAGAAAGAAAATCCGCGACGCCCGACATTCCCTTCCGCTATAAGCTTTTGATCCGATTTCCCGCGAGGGAACGCTTTGTCGAGTTCTCTCTCTCTCTCTCTCTCTCTCTTTCTCTCGAATCACAGGATATGCATGCACGCGCATGCGTACGTAGAATTCGAGTCGCGTCGATGCTGCCGTGAACTTTCGACGGCGCTGCGCTTCCCCGTTCCAGATTTAGGTCTGCAGTAGGCGGGTTGCTATATAGTTATCCATAATTAGAGCTGGAATTGTCGTCGATATAGGAAGTCGAAGTATGCGGGACTGGGAATATTGGTGGAGGAAATCAAAAAGACGGTTGTGTATGATGAATAAATGATTGAAAGACCGTCTAGTTTGTTTTCGATGTCCTCTTTAGCATTCCAATTTGGCGTCATATTCTTCTTCTCCTATACTTGTTACGGAAATTCTGTTTGGATTTAGCATCATTTTATATACCTTCAACATTGACGTGCGGAGAAAAAGAAAATCGTTGAAAAATGTTATAAATCACGAAATATTTTGCCTGTCAATGTTTATGTGTTCGTTTGTTAATTACAATTGTACAAGTATTTTCGCTTTATAATTTAATTTTATTAATCAGATATGAATCATCATGTTTACTAATTATATAAGTTAATGGGTTTGTTATAATTAACTAGGTGATACCTATGATTGATGCTAATGCAAATATATATTAATTTCATGTATAGACGATTGCTTATTTAAATTGTCAATATTGAACAAAGCTCCTGTGATTGTCTTGTCAATCACTTGACACAAAAGTTATTTTACGTTTTTTTTTAATGTAAATTTGCATAAAACATTAATATGAGAATATTAAGAAAGCTGAGTGCCAGTGTATTAGTATTTTTCCGTTTGATTGCTATCTAAAGACATTCTTAAATTGAAAAATTCGCTTTTCAGCAAGTGAGCAAAGATACAATTTTCATCGTAAAATTGGTATTAAAGAAATCACGCAGCAGCGTCGTCCCGCGTAAAAGCACTTGATTCGCTTTTCGCGAGCCCTCGGGTAATTCACCCGCGCCCCCGGTTTTTCACAAAATCCATAAAAAGAAGACGAGTCAACGAAAAAGTTGAGCTGAAAAACTTGAAGCGCCTTTATCTCATAGAGCTTCTTTGATCTTCCTTTACCTTCCCCCGAAAAGGGTTGAGATACTTATATTTAAGAATCTCGGGCGTGGACGAACTTAATTTACAGCCTCGGCTGCTTCGGTTAATCTATTCTAAATTTGAATCCGTTCATATACCTATGTATACCCATAGTAAGCGAAAATTTACTGACAATTAGTGAATATTCACTGATTGACAGTTATATAAGTATACTACTGCTTTGGTATCCGTCCATATTCACCGACTCAAATTTCGAGAGTAGTGCTTTCTAAATAACAATTTTGAAATCGCTTTCGAAATGTAATTCACTTTTTCGAATAATAATTCACTTTTTTGCAGCAGTTCAAATGTCATTTAATTTACCGAATCATACATTATTAACAATAATAAATGATTGTAATAATACGTATATGTTCATATCCCACATAATTTCGGCGAGCAGCAACCTCTTAATCCCACGAAACAATAGCCCCTCTTCCGGCTCTCCAAAATGATCATCTCTTTCTCGTCCCACTATATACATATACAAACTCTGAGCGGATCGCAACCGGATCAGCCCGCAAAATCCTCATCACATGCCGCGATCGCGCGTCTCCGTCTCCGTATAGCCTCGACACCGCGTCGCTCTCTCTCTCAGTCCCCCGGCGATATTACCAAATGCACCTTTATATATATACATATCCATCGCACACACATACTCTCGCATCATCGTCGTAGCCGTTGGCCCAATAAGCGATCGATAACGACAGAGCGCGCGTGAGCAGTACACACCCGTCGTCGCATAATTATCGCGCACGGGCGCGCGTGCGCCTAGCTTCGTAATTGCTGCCAGGCCTGCACACACGCCGCTCACCATTCACCGTCTGCGCTCTATTCACCTTCTTTCTCACCGCGGCCAACCGTCGCCGCTAATAGCGACGGGGGATAATAAAATCCGCGTAAATCACGACGGCGGTGCGCATGCGATTAAACACAGCGGATGAACCTCGCGCGCGCTCGTGGCTATGTAATTACGCGAGAGGGTGGAGCTGCTCTCCCTATCCATCTGTACCCGTATAAATATATGTATATATATAGATATCTCGGATGGGGATCCTTGCGTATGCAGGGCGCGAGCGCGAGCGCGGATGGGCATAGAGAAATGCATACCGCGCGCGCGCAAGCTCGAAGCAAATTGCATGCGCGAAATGGGAAGAGGCGGCCGAGGGGGATTGACTACCGCTACGAGAGGGACTCGCTGCGTGAGAATTGCCTCGGGCCAATGCTCTATACTGTGTACACGCAGGTATGGGCACGGACGCGGGGATTTTTGAGGTATTGTAATTTTGATCGATTGGGAGGTGGACTGGTAGCATGCGCCGTTGTGAATTAGAGTTTCGTTTGGATTTGGTGATGATGATTTATGCGTGATTGCGAAGTCTCGGGGATGCGAATTAATGAGGAAGTTAGTCATATAACTTTGTGTACCGCGGTGGTAAGAAAATGAGGGTAGCTGAAGTTTGACTTTAAAAGACTGGCAAAAGTCTCTTTCAGGCTGGTTTACTAGCTTTTCTGAATACACTTTTTGAAAATTTAATTTTGTAAATTTTTTTATAACTTTGCATACACCATGACAAATATTGAAAAATCTTGAAATTAGTCTTATATTCTATGAAATAGAGAAGAAGGTTGTTTTTACGGTTTTGAATCGTTTGGTGGAATCAACTACGTGCATTCGAAAGTAGCTCAGAAAGTATGTCAAGTTGCAGTCGGACTTCCAATTTGTATACCTACAACAGTATAACTATAATTTAACTAAATCCAAAAATAGTATATGTTAATTCAGTCGGTACAAAACGCACTGCTGCAACTATAATTATCGACCACAAGATCGGCGGAAAAGAAACGAAGAACGCCAATGACGATGAACTGTCCGTTTACCTAAATTAATTATCACCCGTTATTGATCAACCTCATGCAAGCTCTGTAACAAACCAACTGCGTTTCCCATCGAACCAAAAGCAGCCGGAGAACACGGGAATAATTCGTTTTGCGTCAGACCAAATTGCAAAACATCCGTGGCATAATATCCGGCAGACCCGTCACATCGACGCAGGTGGTAAATAGTTTAGACGATTACTGATATCTGTGTATACATTTGATCCGATATATATAGAAAACATAATGAAGCTGGGAGAGAGAGAGAGAGAGAGAGAGAGAGAGGCCGTTGGCTCAGAATGGTATAGGCGTCCGAAGTGCGTTATATACATCACGCTCGGGTCATGTGTTTAACGTGCGCGTGTATACCTCGATTTCTGCTGCTACCGTACCGCGGGATTGAGCTGTGCGGGAGTATGTATGTGTGTAGGTGAGGCCCGACGAGATACACCGTCAGTGGTGGTATGTTGATAGGTCGTGGGGTTGACTTGTGTTTTCTGCAGTGAGAATGGTGCTGCGAGGATCCTCGCGTGATACTGGATTTTTCAATTAACTGTATTCGTCGAGTATCTTTACCAACATTAATTAATTACAATTTGTATACGGTTATATACAATTTGTATACAATTTGTATAGAATCATTCCTGCATACGGAGTGTATCCATCGACTGCATACAATCTGGAAAATCATTTTTACGTGGGTATATCTACATATTACAGTATTCATTCTATCTTTTCAGCAAATACCTAACTCCCAAGCCAATTGAACAATCAAATGCATTTACACTCGAGCTTCTAATAACGTAGTAGATAATTTTAACATATTAAAAGTCATAAGATCCACCACAATAAGTGATGGCCAACCGCCAATTCATGAAAAGCTTCCGTCTCTTTATGACTATTCCCGTGCAAATCGTTCGATTGCCAGAAGTCGCATATCCACTTCACCGACATGTAGCATATTATCATGACAAAAGGCAGCGTCCCTCTCCCTCCTCCCCCCGACCAATCCAAAAAGAAAAGACAGAAAGTCGGTCAAAAGCCAGTTCGCGTTCGCGTAACTACCTCGTCTCCCTCCCTTCCTCGTTTCTCTTTCTCCCGGCTGTTCCTACACGTCGGAATTTGCATGACACACGACCGTAGCGGCGACGACGACGGCGGCGTCCGACCACCTACACTCCATCGACAATTATGCGCACTCGAATGAGAAAGAAAGTCAAAAGCCTTCTCTCTCTCTCTCTCCCCTCGACTCGTCTATAATGCGTGCATATGCGCCGCAGCTGGCATTGTGCGTGCGCACTTCGGCGAACAATTAGTCCGCGCGATATGGCGCAGTCCAATTGCTTTTTATTTCTCCCTCCCTCCCTCTCTTCCTCTCCACGGCGAAAGCATTCGCGTGGATGTATGTGTAGGTGTATGATTGCGGTACGGTATAGACCTGCAGCGCGCGGAGCAAAGGAACGCTTTGAGAATCATAAGCGCGGCTGTTGTGTACAATTTCCCGCTCCCTAGCCCCGCGGCGATACTCGCAAAGGCGAGAAGAGGAAGAGGAGATGTTCTATATACCGCACGCCAGGTGAGATCGATCGATCGTCCTACGCGAATTTGCCGCGATTTTCTAAAATGGAGCGCGCTAGCGGGAACGAACGATTGATCAAGCGAGCGCGAGGTGACGCTCGCATGATCTGTGTCCTGTGAAAGATGGAACTGCAGTAGGTATATAGCCGGAATTTGTGCAAACTGTGATTTCTGGCATTGCACGGCTGTGATTTTCTGTGCTCTACTTTATGCACAACTGCACCAATCATGGAAGTTAAGCGGCACTCTTAAAAAAGTAGGCTGGAGGTGATTTGAATGTTTCTTTTTTAGTCTAAATCTACGAAACGAGTCATAAATATACATAAAACGCATTCGATCATTGAATAATGCAACCATATAATGAAACCAACGCGGAAAAAAAGCATTCAGTTCTCTGTTCTAAGCAGTGATTTAGCTAAAAGAATTGTCTGGAGGTTGCACGTCACACTGGAAAAAGGTCCGGATCGAAAGCGAGTATGGAAAAAAGTATAGGATACTTACTGTATCAAATCGTCGTGGAGATAAGTGTGTCTAAGAGACCGCCCAGAGCCCTTATTTGGATTCCTGGCCCTAGACAGGATCCAGTCCTGGTTCTGGCAAGATTCGAGTGCACAAACCGCGGCTTAGGCATTGACTATGTCAGTAGGGGTATGTGCCACAGAGTCTAGGGAGGGGCCGTACATCGGAATCTTCTTGCACGAAACTATATCAAGGACATCCCTACAGGCGCTTAAAAACCGCAAATTGCAGCTACAGCGGGGGCTCAACCTGATCTCCGTTAAGATAATGGAAGGGAGCCGTGGGAGCAGCATGGGAAAGGAGAAGAGAAAGGAGAAGAATCCGAGGAGAACAGACTGGGACTCCGACAAGGCTATTCTTGGGATTCAACCTCGAGACTTCAGGCCGGACTTTACCACAACTGAGAGATTAAAGTACTGGATGGAGGAGCTAGAAAGGGCTATCGACTTCTCGTTTCAGAAGAGCTGTCCGATGATCAAACCAAGGAAGACCTCGAGAACCCCTTGGCGGGTAGAGGAACTTCAAGGCCTACGCCGGGAGGTGAGGCGAGCGTTTAACAGGGCTCGGAATACTCGCAGACCGGAAGCCTGGGCCTCCCAAAAGGAGGTCAAGAGGCAGTAAAAATCTCGCATCAACTACTGCGAGGGCATTGAAAGGTATCCTGACGTAGTTAGGCTGAATCGTATCCTCGCCAAAAACCCAGAGGTCTGGCTAGAAGCTATTAGCTCCCAACCGGGGAATATGCAGCTTCGGAGTAGGATTGCCTGCTACTCCTCGAAGCAAACTTTCCGGATTTTAATGCGAGCGTCAAGTCCTAGGCTAGACCTTTCCGGGCCCTAGCAGCGAGCAGGGCGGCCTGGGACCTGGCAGCTCGTATAGTCAAAGCTGAGAGAACCAGATGGGCCATAGGCAACTTCAAGCCCATTAAGGCTCAGGGAGCAGAGGGGCTGTTTTCGGTCTTTCTGCAGGAAGGAATGGAGGTACTTATCGGGCACCTGAATTGTCTTCATTCTGAAAGCAGGGAAATGACTTTAGGCCCATCAGTCCGCAGAACTCTATGCAGCTTGCACTCAAATGGGAGAAACGCTGGTGCGTGGCAACAAGACTCTGTAAATCCAGAGAAGATTGAGCTCGTCGTTTTCACTCGGAAATACAAACTCGAATCATATAGGGCACCCACAATAGAGGGCGAAACCCTGGAGGTGAGGAATGCAGCCAAATACCTCGCGGTAACTCTGGACAGGAAGTTGACCTGGGACAGGCACGTTTTTACCCAACGTAACAAGTTCCTGTCAGCTTTCTGGACGTGCCGAAGGGCGTTTAGCAGCACTTGGGGCCGCAGCCCCAAGATCATCCTGTGGCTCTATAGGACCGTACTGGTGCCCAGGCTTATCGGCCTATATTGAGGGGAACCACAGGAGCGATCCGCACCACTCCCACAAGGGCACTAGGGGCAGTGGCGGGCATGGAGCCTCCCCACCTCACCATTACCGCAGCTGCAGCTATCAGTCATAGGTTCTCAGACATACTCAGTTTCCCGCAGAACTGAGTTCCTCACTAGTTTTGACCATGCCATTGGATGTGATGATCCCGAGATATACCTTTGGAAGGAGGTACGAGACCGTCATACCAACTAGGCAAGACTGAGCGACGGAGAGAAACAAACTGCCCGGCAGCGGAGACATCTGGTACACGGATGGCTCTAAGACCGATAGCGGTACCGGCTTCGGATACTACTAACGCAGGGACGGGAAAGGCACATTTATCCTCCTGGGACGGCATACCACAGTTTTTCAATCGGAAATATACGCCATCCTTCGATGTATTCAAAGGATTTAAGAACTTATCGTTCAGGGCAGAGGTATCAGCATCTGTTCGGACAGCCAGGCAGCTCTTAAGGCGCTGAATGCCCACAGAACGGCCTCTCAGCTGGTCTGAGACTGCAAGGCGGCGCTGAACAGACTAGCCGAGACAAACACGTCTTGTCTACTCTGGGTATCGGGTCATAAGAGGGGTAAGAGGGAACGAGATTGTAGATAGACTCGCTGGACTGGGACCTCACTCTTCCACAGACGAGTCATCAGCACCCCTAATAGGGGTCTCTAAATCCGTGGTGAAGCACGCAGTCGTCAAATAGACACGGATACTGTACACCAGGGATTGGCAAAGCGATGGTGGTATTAGGCAGACCAAAGCTGTACTAGGCCAGGATATCAACCCGGTCTGGACCCGATGTATATCTGGAGGCAGCAGAAGGGACTCCCGGCTGCTAGTAGACATTATTAAGGTGCATGGGCACTCAGATACCACTCGATCAAATTAGGGCTGACGACATGTGGTCGGTGCAGATGGTGTGATCAAGCGGATGAAGCCGTTCTGACCCATCTTTTGACGACCTGCCTCATGTTCGCCAGTCTAAGACACCAGCTACTGGGGATCCACTTGTCGACGGTCTGCCAAATCAGGGCAACCAGGACCGGGACAATCATCTCCTGTTGGAGAAGGGCAAGGCTTCTGGAATAAGGGCTGCTGGTTCAGAGGGCGATACAATGGGTCTTAGACCTAAGTACCTAGGGCCGAATCCCTCCTCAGGTAGCAATAATAATAATAATACTGAATCAAATAGGTTGTAGGAGGATAAGTAGAAGTAGAAGCAATTAAGCAAGTCTTGTCAAAGGTCTTATAAAAGTCTAGTGTTCACTGATATCCCAGTAGAAATTAAATAATGTTTCACATGAGATAATATCTATTAAAATTATGTATATTTTGCACGAGATCTCCGATATGGGCATATATACGCATTAAAGACTCATATTTGCATGAGTATCGAAATATGTTTCGTATGAGTTGTCATATATTTTAGATAGAAATTGGTAAATCACAATAAAAACGTTACTGTAATAATGCTAAATGGGTTCGTAATTTTAAACTTAATAATGCGTGTATACAATTGAAGTATTATTATTTGTATTTATGTTTACAAAGGTTTACGTTATAGGGTCGTTGCAATTATTACTGACCCTCAACCGACAACACGTTGATTATAAACATTTGATTATGTTAAACCAAACATTCAATTTTGTCGAAAAAATGGAAGTTATTTCTTTTCATGCAGATCAATTTTACTTTTCACTATACCCGAAAATTACGCCTTTTGTACAACATAATAAACGTTATGAGTTTCAAACTGTTTAATATTTAATTATGATCCTCTGGACTTTGTATAATCGTTTTACTTATGCTCCATTATAATTTTGTCGGCAGTATTATAGAACGGATTAATTAACCGAATATCTAAAATCGCCTTAACTTAATATAATATCTCTAACAGAAATTTCTATTTCAAACTTTTATTTTTGACAAATATATATTAGTTTTATTATGAATATCCTTAGAGAAAATTGGGTACGATACAATTAATTAGTGTCATTAAAAATTTAAAAATGGAATAAATACATTAGTTTGAGGAAGCTAAATGCCAATGAATTGGCGGCGGTTCTTTATTAGGTATATCTCTTAATCATTAAAATTACTTAAATTTTCAATTAGAAAATATATAAAGTTAGTTGGGTCAGTCGGTTATAGGTGTGCCACTTGTACTCGGTTCATAATATGCTGAACCTTTCAGTGTTGACTTGTTTCATCAGAGCAAGTTTGCTCATACATACAAACACAAATGAAAGTAACATTAAATTTAGCAGTTGAAAAGAAAATTATTCAATAAAATCTTAAATAAGAGTTTTTTATAAGTTTTTGCTTTATACTTCTTTTTGAAAGTTTTAACCTCTTCAATAGCATGAAAATAACTTGGTTATGCTAAGCTGATAACAGTTTAATATTTTAAATTTACCGTTAAACGTTAATAGATAACTTTAAAATTCACGTAACAGTTTAATTTTATTCAATATAACCATATTGTTCCGTTATCAGTGATCAGATATAAAAGGCCGTTATATGTATAAATATATTATTAATCTTTACTAAAGAGGATGTATTGATTCAGCGCCAATATTGAACACAAACACACAGAGCTGCACGTGACTCTTGCAGTTATCCTTTACATCTTCACCATTAGAAAAAATATTGACCGTGCTCTAATGCAATTCTGCACTCCCTTATCTGTACAAAAAAAAAACCGTTTCCCCCATCGCGCGTTCCAGGGAAAAAGGTTGGTCAGATTAAAGAGGAGCGCACTATTGAGCGTAGTAAGGCAATTGAAAGGTAACACCACGAATTATTTTGTTGATTGTATATAAATAGCGTTTTATTATTTGTTATAACAACTAAGTAAAATGGCCAATACAGTAAATACGTTTTTAAATGTTACCAAGTGCAGTTTGCTTCGTTATAGAGGAATTTTTGGAGCGGTGAACAAATTTTTCAAAAAGATGTTTTAAGGCGATAAATGTTATTCTTTTGTTTTATAACCAAAAAACAATGCTGATTTTTTTTCAAATTTTGGATAGTTATATATTTTTATATAGAGAACATTTGATTTAAATTTGGTTACAATTAATTATTGTCTCAAAAAATTAAAAAAAAAGGACTAAATACATTAATTTGAGGAACCTACGTATGCCAATGTATTTTCGTCTGCAATTTAAATACTTAAAAGCTCTAATAAAAAATAGTTGATATTATAGAATAATAGAATAGTTGATATTATAGTCGAGTGCGTGTCCATTTTCAACCAATCGAAACTTATGCACTCAACTACTTTTTCTACTCAACCCCTCTGGATCCTTTTCTTCCTCGCTGCATCGTCATAAAAGAAGAAAGGAGAAAAAAAACTTGAACCGCTTGCTCCCTTCGCCTCCCCTTTCCTCATCAAGCCGCGAAGAATGAGCGACATCGGAGATCCGCGCGCGAACTTTTTAATCGGTGCTTTCGGCGCGCACTCAATACCCTTGCGCGCGCCCGGCGTATATAGCGGCCCCCGGGCGATCGACGTGTACGCTTGACTTTTAGCGGATGCAGCAGCTTGGCGGCGGTGGCGTATCGGATGGCAGGTTATTGATTGACTGCGCGCGCGTCGACGCTCGCGCCCTGTGTGTGTGTGTGTGTGTGTTGATATTTTTAGGCGTTACGCAACTGAACGTCGGCCCAAGTTGGATTTCAACGCGCGAGGTTCGCACGGTTTGCTTTTTACCGGCGTAAGGTGATTAGTGAGTTTTATAATGAGGGGCGAGGGTGGAGTTTTCATATGAGTGTGGGTATTTGGAGGGGTTAACATTTTTTTATTGATGATGCTATAGGGGAGTGGGAAGGTTTGGTTGTTGAATGATGATGGTTATTTGATTATGTTAGGTTTCTGTGAGAGTCGGAAACTAATGTAGGTCAAACGCGGTGGGATGGTTGAAGCGGAATTTAATGGCGAAAATGTTAATAAATAACGAAGGAGAATGCTGAATGGGAGCAATGAAATTTAATTATCTTTCAGAATGCTTCAAATTAAAAACTATGAAATTTAAAAAAAACAATTGAAGGTAATATTTGGAAAAAATTATAAATATTGAAAAGTAACGGCTGATCGAAGTCTGCTTATACTACTTCCACGTATTTAGTGTAGAAACAAAAATTGCTCATTTTAATAACTTTTCCACTTAGTAAACTGATCAATTTTTTTCTTAATGTCATATTTTTATGTGCTTTAAATGACAGACCAGGTTTTATAGATTGCAGTTTTAAAATTATTTTATTCACAATATTATGATTTTTTCTTCGTAATCTTTTTGAAAAGTAAAAAAGTTTCTTTTACTCGTGAATAAAATATATTTGTAATTTAAAATTTGTTTCTAGTCCTAAACTTCGTTTTTTGCGTCTCTTTATTTCACGATGCATTTTCGAAAAAGGGATCTTCCATCCTTTAGAAAAATGTATCTTTAGCAAAATAAACTCTGGATGCAGCTAAATTTTGTTCATACGTTCACTTAAAGAAATCCCTAGCGCAGTATTCGAGAACGCATAAGATTTCAAAATACACCTCTGCAACGAAGATAGTATAGTCTCATGCAAATGTTCAAGATAGTTTTTGCTTGCAACATTTTTACTGCGCAAGCAATGTTCGCGCTATCGCGAGTATTCCAAGACGGCGAATGAAAGAAAATAATTCGGCCAATTTCATCGCAAGATCCACCCGAAAAAAGTGATACAACTGAAAAAAGGAAAACGCGCGCCGCGTAATTTTCACGAGAATACTCCATCAAATGAAAGGAGGAAAAGTGGAGAGACTAGTCGAAAAAGGACGCGCGGACAAAAGCGGAAAAGGGATGGAAAAATTTCGGGTAAAATCAGCTCCGGCAGGTGCACACCAGGAGTCTTTCAAAAAACCCAGTCTCCCTCTCTATCCCTCCCTCTCTCTCTCTCTCTCTCTCTCTCTCTCTCTCTCTCCCTCTCTCCCTCTGCTCTGCTCTTTCACCTTTTCCTCTCATTGTACTGGGAATGCTCATCTCTCTCTCACTCTCTCTCTCTTTCTCAAAATCGTACTAAAGTAAATCTTGGCATGTATTGGACTTTCCGCGTTTCAAGACACGTCTCGGTGCCCCGTGAAAGTTGCGGTGAGCATCTTTGCACGAGCGAGCGAGAGAGAGAGCAAGAGAGAGAGAGAGAGAGGGAGGGAGAGAGAGAGACTAGATTAACGTCGAACTTTGGCCCCATTAACTTTGGCCCGACTCATCCGTGATTTATGATCAGACGGCAGAGGTAAAAGCGCGACGGGAGAGAGAGAGAGGGAGAGAGGATTTGCCGAGGATTCCCGGAAAGGACTCTCGCCGCTGCATCGTGCTGCGGTTGCCTAGGCGCAGCTCACGAGTGAACAGTTGTTTGTTTTATTTATGACGAATTTTTGGTTAGTACTAATTGGGGGATGATGGCGCCCGTAGAATTTTAGTCGAAAATGGAATCGAAATTAAATGAAAATAGATCTTTTCCACTTTTTTAAGCACAACATCCATTCAAAAAATCGCGTTTTGGTTCCTGATCTATATTTCTATGCAATATTTTTGGTATATGATAAGTACTTCTTAACAGATTTCTTGGGCTATTTTAATGCTACGGCATAACCGAGACAAGACTTTTGATTAGTTGAAGAATGAAATTTCGTTTCTAATTAAATGAATCTCTAAATTGAAATCAGTGTCTATAAACTTATAACCAAATCAGCGGTATAGTCATAACTGATAATTAGTGAATATTCATTGATATTGTTAGTTATAAATATACTACTGATAATATAAAATTAAACAAAATATCAATCGCGGAAAATAGCTGAAAAGTTACTAAAAGTAAGGGCGAGGTTCGTTAAAATAAGTAGCAAAGTCAATATTTCATCCAACATTCAGTATAAAAAATTGAAAAAATTAACTTTTTAAATTATTCCCTCTTTAATTCACGGGTAAATGTTTATTTAAATATTCAAGTTTGCATAATATTCCACATATCTTTAGCACATGATATGTCTATTGATTAAACACTCTTGATAGTTGAAAGCAATTACTTTATACTTCCCCTTATGAACCCCACCAACGCCAGTTTTAAACTCGTCATAATTTCAAATGATACAATAATATAGTATTCGTTTATACCTCAAACTTTGGCTTTTCATTAATATTTATGATAAAGGTATTTTTAAATAGAATTCTTTTTGTTGCTCATGCTTCAAAATATTTCGATTTTGTCAATTTGTATTTATTAAATATAACTTAAAATAACGTCAATATGAAGAGAAATGCAAAATGTCAGTAGAAATATTTTCAAACCGTTGAAAATTCAGATATAGAGGAAAGAAATTAATCAACAATTTGCGCACCCTTTAATTAATTTCAAAATAATGACTAAAATATGCACTCAAACTAATAACCGACCATTTATCATGAAATTATATAAGCAACTGAAATTTCCGTTCACACATATGCGGAACCACACACACATATACACCCACACAGACGCACACACAACGACCTACTTGAACGAGTTCGCGCACTTATATACAGAAACGCGCATTGCTCGGCGTAATTTAATTAGACGAACTCTTGCGTTTCCCAATCTACAATTAGCGAGTAATTCTCTCACTCTCCCACTTTCCCGAGGCTCTCGCATGATACCTAATGCGAGTCGATTTTAAAGTTTTTGCCGCTCACGGCCGGACGTGCGCGCGCGATAATTGATTTATACGCTGGACGTAAATATAATAACGGCCGGAGGCCTGCGGCTGAATATAAAAGCTTGAGAACCCTGTTTTATTCGAAAGTTGGCGTTTGAAAGACGTGGATTGATTGTGACTAGTCGGGCATTTTGCGCGTCACGAGATCCTTTCACTTGATTGAATTTATGAGAATAAGTGTTTATTTTCCATATTAATTGTCTTGTAAAAACGTAATAACTTTAATTTCTCTTGTTAATGTCATTTTGTAGTATGAAATCTATTCGACTTCTCAACACCGAGCTCCGTCTGTTAAATATCATAAAGAAAATACTCTTAACTTTCTATTTTGTTCGTCCAAATTCACTCGAATATCATTTTCATCCTCCAATTAAAAGTGACCATACTTTTGAAAGTTCATTTAAAAGATTTAACTGTTCCCGCATATGAGAATTCTTTTTTTTTCCTCAAGCCACACAGAAACCCGGTTGCATTTTCCAGCTTCCGAATATGTGCCTCAAAAATAAAATCCCCAATCCAGCTTACACGCACACAGTGCAGCCACACCCCGCATCCTAATCCAACCTCCGCGCTTTTCCGCAGTCCCGGCGTACAGCGGTACGCACTTACCATCGAGATCGCAGAGCCTCTCTCTCTCTCTCTCTCTCTTTTCCCTATATCGTCCTTCGACAATTTCTCAGCGTTGGCGCCTTTAAGCATTGGCACGCGTCCCAAAAATCACGGAGCGCGAAATCCCCAATGCCGCGTGTGCAAGCGTTTCGGGGGCCGATTATAATAATATGTACGCGTACGTAGTATCGCAAATTGCTCGTTCTCGCGCGCGCAGTGTCGAAACGCGCCCGCGGCGATCGAACACGAGTCGGCGACACATTCGCTCGAGGGGCCGAGAGGGGGGAGATGATGACAAATTGCGCGCGCGCGCGTTCGCTAATTAGGTATTAATAGCGCTCAGAGGGCGAGCAGAGAGCAGCTGACTGTTCGAGCTAGCGGAAATCAGGCAGAAAGAGCGAGCGAGCGCGTAGGGCGCGGGATGCTTTATGCCACGCGGCTGCGATTATAGGTGTAATCGTGTAGATTCAGCAGCTTTTGTTGGCCGACAGATAGGGTTATATGTTGGGGGGAAAGAGGATGGCTGGAGGAAATTGGCTGGATATGGGGGGGCAGAAGGAATGGGAAAGTGGAAATAACGAAGTGAAAGGATTGGGCGGAATGTAGAGAGATGGAGAAAAATGGAAATTGTGAAAAATGAATGGCGTATGGTAGGATGAATTCGATCGTTTTGGGAAATTCGATAGAGATATACAGAAGAGTTTTCGATTATCATTCCGTCTCGTGGATGGTCTCTCGATCGCGCGTATATATTTCGTAGATTGGGCTGTGCACTCGTCGAATATGTAAAATACAGCTATTTTGGTAATATACCAAATAAAAAACGAATTTTCGATTCATTTATTCGTCTTGTTGATCGTCGCTCAATCATTTAATCCTTCACTCATTTGTATCTTGCTTTTAGCCGAAAAGAAAAGGAATTATCGAAATCCTAATAATCCAAATTGAAGAAAGCGGTAATGTTATCGAATCTCATTTTCTGCAATCCCATTACCTCTCTCGGTCTCCGGGCAGGCGCGCGAACCTCGGAGGGAGGAAAAAAAACGAGGCGAAAGCACGAAAGAAGGGTGGGAGGGAAAAAAGGAGAACACACATAGAGCTCGCGGGTTCGCAAATCCTCCGATTCGCCCCGTTAATTAGTCGAGCTAATGCGTCACGCTCGGCTAGCTGGTACCGCACCACCGCCTGCCGCGCATATATATACACACACGAATGTTTTGTAGCGCCGTAGTCGTCATCATCGTCGCCGCTCGCGTCGTCGTAGTCGTCGCGTGAATCACCTGCGCCCGTACCAACACGAGCTTCTCGCTGGTGTATATGCAGCTCTGTGTATATGTGTGTACCTTTCCAAAAATAGACGGCGTTATTTCGGTGCAGGAGTAGCTCCGGGGCTTAGCGCAATCAATAGCGAGATTGCCGGCCTCGGCTCGTCTCTCTCTCTCTCTCTTCCTCTCTCTCTCTCTCGCGCGCGCGCTCACTCGCTCCGTCACTTTTTGTCTCCTCGCTGCTGCTCTTTCGCGCACGTTATGCTAAGTGCGCATGTAGCTGCTGCTTTTTTTCGAAATGCTTCGTTTTGATGAGGGAAAAAGTTCATGAGTTGGGAGGTTTTTATATGCCGTGGGAAATAAATGATGTTTACGACGTTTCGGAACCTCGATTGCGAGTGCAGATGGTCGTAGTTTAATTAGCGCGCAGGGATTACATTCGAATGAAAGTTTTTGTTTTTGTTGTGGTGTGTGAATTGTTTCAAATTTTTATAGAATAGAAAGTATGTTATGGTATCGTGTTATTGTTTTAAAGCTATATATCTTTGTTTATCTTACAAACAATTACGTGACCTGGAACATTTCAATGATTTTGTAAATCATTCTTAATACTTTCGTACAATGACATTGTAAACTTTGAAGTTTTTGAGTGAAAATATTAAATAATTTGTTTTTTGTTGTTGTTGTCACTATAGAGTGTGAAATTAGAAACTTTAAAATCTTAAATCTGCAATTCTCATATTTTGACCTTACAAAACTCTATTCAAGTTTTGAAAATAAAAACTACGTAGTTTTATATTTAAATTAAATATTAATTTAGCTTATAGTAACAAAGTGTTAGAACTTTCGAAACAAAATTAATATACGAATAAAGTTTTGCAAATAAATAACGCTCGAAATTTGTTAATTCTATATTCGACAAGCACTGTTTACATGGACAACATAAACAATGCTGTCAAAAACTCACATAATCTATGTGCATACGGAAGTCTATTCAATACTTCTTATTAACTTTTACTTGAACAGATTAATAAAATAGTTACAAAATTTGGTTCACTTCGTGTAAAATCAGCAGCAGCGCAAAACCTCCAAAAGTGCCCCATACCGTTTTGCTAAAACAGACTCCCTTTGCGCGATAATAAACCAACGAGATCTAGCAGCGCGTTTCACGGTTCCAGCGCACATGCGCGAGCGAGCGAAAACGACGGCTCCAATAAAAGATTACGACGCGACAATAACAAATCTAGCTGCAGCCGGACATAAATATTTTAAGGCGAAAAATCAATACCCTCTGCTTCTCTTCCCTCTCGCGCTTTTTCTCGCGCTCTCCTCTCTATTTACGAATTCCGCTCCTCGATATTCCATCCCTCGGTTTACCCACCCCTGCGACACGTAATACACCACTGAGCCGTGTCTACATACATATACGAAATTCGAGGCGCGCGCGCAGAATATCGGGACTCTAAGCGTCGCGGCGTCATGCCTATACGTGAAAACTTTGCAGCGCGGATGCTGACCGGGTTAACGTGCAGCGCGACTGTCACGCTGCCCGTAATTTTCTATCTCGTCCATTTTTATCTGACTGATTCTTCCTGGAATTGGTGTTCTGTAACAATGGTATTAGGCGACCGAGTAACGAAATCAGCTGCACGCGTTCGGATTTGTGTTATAGGTTTTTTTGAAATCTGCAATGTGGGTGGTTTGCTTAATTTTATTTATTTTTATTTATTTATTAAACCAGAGTAAGTACAAATGAAAAAATACACAAGATAATCCAGCAGAGGAAAATTTTTTCCTGTTCGCTGGTCCGGCATACTTAAAACTATCTTAAGCTTAAATGTAGGTATAAATATAGGTTTTTTTACATGTATAATAGTTGAGATTGCAAGTGTTTAAATATACTGGGTATATTTGACAGTGCGAATTCCAATCATAGGCCATTATGTGTAGCTTTTAGCTATTTTATTATACTACTATAATTAACTAGGTTAATTTGTATTTTTAGGTGTTTTCATTTATCCATTTCTTTAATTTACGTTTTATACTGTGTCTGTTAGTAATTGTTTTTAATTCATTAGGTGAACAATTGAATTTCATTATTGCTCTAATATAACTCTCCTTTCTGCTCGTATCACTTTCAATTGGGTTTTTTTCTTAGACTTTAGCTATAAACGAAATACTTGCTTTTTTGACTTTATAAAACACGTAACTCGCCAGAAATTGAAAATAGAAACTTACATAAAAATGTAGTGATCATTCTCAAACAATTAAAAACGATTTATAAGGTATATATATTTTTCATTTGGAAGCTGCTCACATTGGTTATTTAAGCTTTCAGATAAGTGCAGATTGAAAACTAGAAAACTGGCCGAATTAGAGTATAGTAAAGAATTATATATTATTTGTTATTTGTAATTCGAAAAATATACTGTAGCTAAAATGAGAGAGATTTTAAAAATCCCACAACTCTGCATATTTTCTTGTTATTTAAATAACTTCCCTGATAAATAGTTAGTTTTCGCAATGCAGCCCGAGTTATAAGAATACACTGATACCAAACTGTTCTCGTCCGCAAACAACAGAAAATTCTGAAGAAAAACGAAAGCTAGGAATTTAACTTCGGGGATAATAATCTCATTTGCCCAATAAGAGTACGAGTATGTTTGAATTGCAGGAAGAAAAAACAAAAGATCCCCGCACCGAACAAAGAAACTGCAAAGTGCAAGTGCTTGCCTTCTTTCTGCTTTCTCCATTCTTTTCTTATAATTCCTTGCATTTAATGTAATTATAATATATTTTACTGCTATTTTTTTTTTAAATTGCTCTGGTTCTCTGAATATAATTTTTTCTTTTTTGTGTAATCTTTATTACTTGTAGGAAGTAATTAAAAATTGCAATTGTTTATTTTTGTAGTAATTAAAATTTGCAATTGTTGTTATTACGAAAAAAGTAATAAATTCAAAAGGTTTTTGTCATAATCATAAAAGGTTTTCCTATGACGAACCTTGTTGTGCAATATCAAGGTAATAACAAAAATTATGAAAAGTTTTAAAATATTTTCTTTACTCGGATTTTCGTCTTGTAATCCTTTTTTTTTGCAATACCCGAAAAACCCATATAGAAATGCAGATCCTAAAATACCTAAGCGCATTCAATATGAAAATCTTTAACAGACCATAAATGAAAATAAAAAATAATGTCTCTGACATGCTTCAAAATTTTTCAACAGCCACTCAACATGCGTCCGATACTGACTGGCACGAGTGCGATCTTCCGCTTAATCGCCGCGTGCATGATAAATCGCGGCTAAGGCAACGTCGGCCAAAAGCTCCGGAACGGGATTCCATGAATTCTTGATACTCGGCCTCGCCGCCGCGTCACGCTAGTCGCTCTCCCCCCCTCTCTCTCTCTCTCTCTCTCTCTCTCTTCCTCGCGTGCGAAATCGATCATCTTAGCTCTCTTTCTCTCTAGCTGAGACGTCCGGTCGTTCGCTCCCGAGAATACACCACCATCGTCGTCCCGCAATCTCGACTTTAGCTTCGCCTCGTCTTCGCTCCTTTGCCGACTGGACAAACGAATTGAGGATCTTATTTGGATTCTAAAGGAGTTCAAGGCTTTGTTTCTGAAATGGTTTTTGGGAAATATTTTTCCTTTTAACGCGTGAAATATAGTTTTTTAATAGTGTAAAATATGCTTCATGAAAAGAAACTGAAGAAAAAAAGGGTTTTTTTTTATTGCGTTTAATTAGCTTTTTAATTGCTTAATTTGGAAAGATGAATACAAATATCGACGTATACCCGTCAGTTATATCGTAAAATGATCGAGTTACCAGCGCTTGTGTCGACTACATCTTTACTGCCTTTTTGGATATCGATTTCAAATTTCCGGGAGAAGTCCTTAACATTTCATACTTAAGGAAAATGGAATGCACGGAAATTGATTTTTGACTAGATATACGCTTTCATAAATTTGATGAAAAATTGCGGAGCGAAAGTACCAGTAAGTGCAGAGTTTTATGTGTTTTTAATTTTAAAAAATTGGTTTTAACATTGTGAAATTAAAGACTTAATCCTATTAACAAATACATATAAAGGAAATTGATAACCATATAAACTACAGTTATGAAAGAATCAATAAAATTACGAAAGTATATATAAATTTTATCTTAAGCTCATTTGATCTTGAATTTCAGAAATTTATTTGGATGCATCACACGTAAACCTATTTGCATGTATCGAGACAAGTTTAGTGACAGTTCAATGCGGTAATATCTGGCATGCTCTTCAAAATGCACCACCCAAGTCCGAATGGTTATTCCTTTGAGCAGCAATTTACGATCAATGTCTCACTTTACTCGAGTAACACTTGTGACAGTTTACTCTTCATATCCCATCAAATGCAAACACCTTCTATGTTCCTATCTTGGCCTTAAATGTACAAGGGATAGAAACGCAAGGTAAATTGGATATTTTGGACTTTAATGTTAATGTTAAAATTGACTTTAGAATGTGCAAAAATTTTTATTAGTGAAGACTAAATACATTTTGATTACATTATGTATTTCTGTGTCGGTCGGAACAGAATGCATTTCCTCTCATATTCTCGTATCTTGCCTGTCTCATGAATTCATATCGAGACAAGTTGTCCTGTCATATCTTCTATGCATACATTTGTATAAACAAATTTATAGGAATTTATTAGAGCGATACCGTTAGAATACTCAAAATTAATCAAAGATTAGATTAGAATAAGCTTTTGCTTATAAATCGGTTTATTTTAATCAATTTAAACGAAAACAAATCTAATAAGAATCGTCCACATTTCTTCTGTTTGTGAAACGAATTTTTCTTCTTATACCTTCATCAAAGTTTTAACTATACGTTGTTGCAAATTTTTAGAAATTTCTGAAAAATCGACCATCAAAAATCTGACAAACAATGACGAGAAACGACAGCATCCCACTTACAGGCACACAAGACTCCAACTGTATAGGCAATATTGTCACCTTGTTCTCGAGACATTTCCCCACCCTGGAAATTCTCAACCCCCCCAGTACATTGCCAACGCCGACGACATTCTAATGATATATTTCTGTCTGGCGTCTCGTCGCGACGCAAATGATGCACTTACGCGCGAACGCGCCGACTTTCTGCGCACAGGGAAAAATATATGCGGCGCTGCTGCTGCTGTTGCTGCAAAAAGTGGCCTCCGCGTCGCTGGGCGGCTGTCACGCGCGAAAATAGAATTTCCGCCTCCCGTTGCGCGCGTCTCGCAGGACGCGCAAGGTGGGAGAGAGAAAGAGGACTATGTAAGTGATGGAGAACTAAGAGGAAGAGAGAGAGAGGAAGAGGAAGAGGAAGGATGCAGAGTACGCCAATGACGTCGAAGTGGGGCCAGGAGAAGGTGGGAAGAGGTTTTTGCGAAGTGTGCATTTTTTCATGCTAATATCGTTGAAATTTTTACGAAGTTACGGGACGATGGCGCGGAGTGTCGTGGCGGATGCTTTTTTGAAAGGAGCTTTGAACCTTTCTCGGTCGTCGGTGCGATTTGTAATCGATTTATCGAATAAATTATAAGAGATGTTTAATGAGAGTTTAGGAATTACTGTGTAGATCGTAGTGAAATAAGTGTTACCACAGTTAGTCTACGTCACATTATCTTACATTATATACGTCCCCAAAGATTCTTTCCGACAGATACAAGTAGAAACCGTCGAGTCTAGTCAGCCATCCTGCAATGAATCTTTAATTCTGATGGCAATTGCCACTCCACCGAGCCCCGCCGTCACGAAAGCTACCCTGCAGTCTCTTACTTCCCTTACACCAGCCATCACGCATCTCCCAGGCGGTAAAACAAGACGCGTGCGAGCAGTCCCCGTCCGCTTGTTTTTCCAACTACTTTCCGCCTGCGACCGCACTTTCTCACACTCTCCGTCCTCCGTTCCCTTTTAAAAGCTACGATACAGAAACGCCCGGAATTATAGACAAGAAGAAGAAGAAGCAGCAGCAGCAGCCAGCAGCGGCGCACTATTCTCCGCACGTGCGCGCCTCTCCCGGAGGCAAGGCGCACGTCGGCCCTCCCACGAGGCTCGCCCCCCACGCACCCCCCAGGCGGCCGACAATCGTCACAGCAGTCGCTCCCTCGTGTCTTTGTCGCCTCTCTCTCTCTCCCAGTCCTCTTTTTATTTACCACGGGCGTGCTTGATTTCTTCCGTTGCGACGGCGCCGCTGCTGCTGTTTATTAGAGCTGTATGGGTGACTGATGTACCGTGGACGAGGTTCTTCATGTCGATGATGGTACAGTGGAATGGCGATAAGTGAACGGGGTGATGTCTGAGTGAATCGAGAGGGGGGAGAGGAATAATCTTGTAAAATATTTTTATTGCGGTTTTTAATCAAATGAAGAAGATTGGGTTGGAATGTGGAAATCCTATCTTAAAAAAGTGATGAGCGGAATGTGAAGCCAAAATAAAACATTTACGATTGGTTATGTCTATGTAAACCAAGCTTCTGGACAAAACTAAAGGCTTCATTTTGATAGGTCAATATAGAATAGGCGCCAAGATTTGCTTTATGAATTACCAAATAAAACCCACAAAATTTGGAATTATGAAATATTTAAACTAAAAATATAAGTCATAAATATCATTAATGACTTAAAATTTGGTTTTGTATAACAAAGGACTATGAATAGGTATTGTTGTGATTACAGTTAAATTTCTAACCTTCAAATTTTGGTATTGTAGGAATAAACTAAAATAAATAAATTTTAAATTCATAATATTTATGCATCAATTGTATAGGTATAATCAAGCGAAAGGAAGAGCGCGCGCAGCGCGCCTGAACTTGCTAGTTGTATTTATAAATCAATAATAATAATCGATAATAATCAATAATAATCGATATTTATCGTTAATTGATTAAAGAGACAGTATCTAATTTTTTAAGAATTTTTTCAACCATGCTCATTCTTTAGGCACTGCAAACAAAACCATGGAACGAGCAAAATGTTCCCACGCAAAGATGGAAATAAATTGGCTCTCTCCAATGTACAACCGTAGACCATCCCTATATATCTAAGAAAAAAATCGAACGCGATTATCCCAATCCCAAAATCAGCTGAATCAGTTTACCATAAAATCGACACGACACTCGCATAATACCCACGGCGAAACCGAACTTCGCAGATTATTCCTATCCACTCAGCGAGAAGATCACCACCTCCCATAACTTCACCTCTTCCTGGAAAGCATCTCCTCCCAGCCTCCACGTCTTCTCGGAACTTCTCCGCAGCAGAAGAGTCTCTATCCGCGCTCCATTCCGACTCTCCAAGGTGTGATTACCGGGTGATTTTTTTGTCTGCTACTCTTCTTCCCTTCGGCGCCCGTTGCTGCACGCAAAGGAGAAAAGCGATCAACGCCTCGTTGTTATCTTGCCGCCGCGCCGTCCTCGCGCCGACTTTTATCTTCGCCCACCATTGGGACGACGAGCGCCGCTCGCGCGCGCGCTTGCACACCCCGAGCGATTTATTCTGTCGCTATCGCGCGTTCCTTTTCCACCTGTGTTTTTCTCCCCGCGGCCCGTCTTTGAGCGCCCGAGCCAGCTTTGTCCGAGGAGAGGCAACTAGCCTCAATCGCGCTTCGTTCGAGTAAGCGTTTTTGATTTTTTTTGGTCCTTGGCAATTCGGAGCGATGGTGGTGGTAGTGGGGATAAAAGATCTAGCGGTCAGTGTTGATGTTCAGAGAGTTGAAAGGAGAATGAGATACAAGGTGCTGTACGTTTGCCTGCTCATGTTTATGTGCAAGATGCTAAAAAAAGGGCATGTAATAATGGACGATGGTAAAAATTGTATCCCAAAGGTGTTAGGTGATAGTATCGAATTATTAAAAAAAGAAAAAAGAAGAAATTAAGCTAAATTCAGAATTGTGATAAACAAATGGTATTTTGTTATAATAGTAAAAAATTAAGCAAAATGGAAAAAATATTCAATGGAAAGCGTAAAATAATAGCGGCACTATAGATGAAATAAAAGAACAGTAGATGTAGGAAACTAGAATTCGTTGAAACAAACGAAAACGCTAGAACGTAATTAAGACGAGTTAAAGTGTAGAAGTTAGTTTTCGAGAGGGAGGGAAAGAGAGAGAAAGAGAGAAAGAGAGAGAAATATTGTACGACGACTTAAATTGCATGAATTGCTTAAATTACATGGCCGACTAAATTTTATGCAAATTTTAAAGTGCGCGTACGGAGGGACGCAAAAAATATTGCGATTTTTCAAGCTTAAAATGCTCACTTATTGCAGGCTTAAAAGTAAAACAGCTAGAAGTGAAAATCCATGCTTTTCCAAGTTACGACATTTTCGTGGCATTATGAAGTGTATGTGCGGAGTGCGATACGCCTATATTCACGAATGTTAATTAAACGCGCAGAAGATTATATTGCGATGCTAAATCGTTGGAATTCGAATCTTGTGCTATATTACTTCTTAAATAGTTTTACGTCTTGCATTATAAATGTGATGGCGTTTTTCTTTACTATAGAGTCATTAGGGCACGTAACTCAAAATGAATCAAAAAGTCGCTCACAGTACGAGTTTTCTTTTTAAATAAAGCTAAAATTATTCTTTTCAACATTTTTTCCTATCTAAAATATTGCTATATGATTTTCAACACATCGTGAACAATATTATGAACAAAAAATAATCACCGTAACGTAAAAATTGAACGTTATATATATATATATACTGTATTATATTAGGATTACGAATTTGAATAAGAAACCATGACACTTCCGAAACAGTCTGAAGATCTACAAGTACAACTTCTACAAGAAACCTTCTAATTTACCTCTTTCCCTAAACAAAAATCCAACGCATTGCAAACTCTCCTCGTCAAAGCGCGACACCCAAATGAGAAAGGAAAGCAGCAGCAGCAGCGGCAGCAGCAGCAGCACCGCCGCGCATCTCCTCCTCCTTCGCTTCTTCCGAACGAAAAATCGATGTGGCGCGCTCGCGAAGAAAAAAGAGAGAAGCGAGAGAACGCGAGGCCCATTGTTTGCGCGTGTACGCAGCAGCAGCAGACTCCGAGACCAAACATCTCGCGCTAATCCCGCACCTTTTATGAATTGCCATCCTACACGCGCGCGCGAATCTCGACGAGCCTATTTTGGAGAGCGCGAATGTAGGTCTCGCGTTATCGGGCTTTTTTTTGCCCCGCCGCGCCGTCCGCGCGCGTTTCTCGTTTTTGCCTCAGCGTTGTATTTTGACGACGAGGAGCGTTTTTTTTTTGTTTTTTCTTTGTTTAAAAATAATTCGTGGTATTTTAGAGTTATTGGGGACTATTTTGTTATCTCCTGTTCTGGATATTTAAGGTAAATGTGGCATGTGAAGATGTGCATGACCTTCAGAATTCCAAAACAAGAGATAGCGTTCACCAGCAATTGTCGGACTAAAGCTTGATCTTATCTACTTATGCATGCACGGAAACTGATATTCTATTCTCACCAACGCTTTATTTAGGTATTTTTTAGTAATCTGCATAATTTAAGAAGGTATATTTCAATTTTTCTTTGCTATTATCGATCGGCGCTTACTATAAGGAAACTAGGTGTGCGTATGTACGTATACACACACTTCAAGGCTCATAAAAAAGCTTTCCCATTCAGGCGATAATAAAAGTACAAAGTAATATTTATATCCTAATAAATGTTTTATTAATATACTTCCTTTGACTTTATCATTCAACTGTCACATATATAACTATAAATTCAAAGCTCTTCTCCATTTCCTTTCATACACATCACAATATGCATAAGCTCATACATTAAAGAACATTTTAAAAAGACGAGCTGTCAAATTAATTGGAATTTTCATAAGATTAATATTCAAGTCACACGTATTAGGCGCTTGTAAACTCCCGACCGCCGTTCCCTCCTAATATAAGTTTTCGGTATCTCGACGCGTGTCGGCTGAAGTGCACACTAATTTCTTGCCGGGGGACTACATATACGCAGTCACTAATTTGTAGTGGCAGCTATTTTGTATCTAATTACATGTGACGAAGTACTAATGACTAGATATTTAGAGGCAATTACTGATGTTTTAGCAATAACTACGAGACTATTAGTGGCATCATCTCGTGAATGTTATTTGCAGTGCATCAGTGATTTGTATATATTTAAAAGTCAAGAAAATGAAGGCGTGATTGTAGCAATGAGTAACCATGTACCAGTATGTAACTAATTTACGTCTATATTAATTTTGATGAGTCATTTTGTTTCTTTATTGTTTGGTTTTTAGTTTGTTAACTAAAATTGTTTATTAATTAATTAAATCACTTCTCGTATGCACTAGTCAACTATTAATGGACTATACATATGGGGATTCAATTTTGCAGATTGGGCAAGTCATGCACTTTCGCCAACTTTTAATCATTGCACTGTACCCATAGACGTTAGAGAATAGATAGAGCGTCTTTACCAAACGGTTTGGAATCGTGTTCCAGGGAAAAAAATATAGTATGATGGGTTTCGAATCTCTTTTCAACACGGCAGCGCCCCTATGTCAGAGAGAGAGAGAGAGAGAGAGAGATAGAACCCTATCTTAGGCACACCAATGACCAGCAAAATTACACAGCGTGCTTGGTCTATTCTCATATGTTTATGATATTTGGAATAGTATGAACGTAAATAGTATAAAAAACATATTGATTAAGAATAAATAGCATAATCAAATACTTTAGCGTGTTATGAAACTCCTAGTTATTTATTGGGATCTAGAAATTCGTACTATGGGTCAAACAATTTCGGTTAGTTATATTTATTGGGAAAAACGCACGCTTCTCCATTTTTATAGATTTAATAAATTTTATCATAAAAGTCGATCTTTAAACAGTTGTTTTTAATAATCTATAATAAATACTTATCAAATATAAAAGAAATTATTAACACTGCAATCTTAGCTGGTTATCGGTTGTTACCTTTACCTTATTGATTTCTTTTTTGCTCTCTGAACAATGTAACTTTAGGTCATGGCATATTTTAGAAGAATGACAGTATAGTATAAAATATCAAAATATTTATTGGACTTTTTAATTCTATTTTTGTAATTAGTTGATCTTGCAAACAGTTATTATATATTAAAATAACTGTTTGTTTCCTATATATTATATGAATTCAAATTTCTTTTTAATTTAGGTATATAAGGAAATATGGTAAAGATTTTAGTAACTTCAATACCCTGGTAGAAAATAGACCAACTTCGTTGGAAAACATGTTAATCAAATGGAAGCACTTCTACTTAAGATTAATATTAAAAAATTTAATTAAAACTATTTTTTCGTCAACAATAGCAACATAATCATGGTGTGAAATTTTTAATTTAAAATTTGACCAACGGTTGGCCAACCGATGGTTAGCATTTCTACCAGGGTCAATATAAAAATTAACCTTCATTTATGAATATGATTTTATCTAAATTAAATTTACCATATGTAGATAATTTAACTGTGTTGTATATATAAATTATTTGAATTTTTCATGAAGATCATAATTAAAATATTTATAAATATTAACTTGTGAAGAATTTAAGGAACAATTATTTTCATGCTTTATTTGTTTGAACTATCCAAATTATTCGATATTAAATACTGAATATTTCAATAACAGATTAAAAGGAAATATGCACGAATATAATGCATTGAAAACACCATATACGCCTTTTGAAACAAATTCCACATGAAAATTTGATTCAATTAAAATATATCAAATTTTCCTTAATAAACAAATAGCAAATTAAAAATTTCAGGCTAATCCAAATTTTGTATTTACTATTATCCAAACCCATTGCAGTTAAATTACAAAATTTTTTCATTATAAAAGCCGATTGCAATAAATGTCAACAAAACAGGTTTATTAGTTATAACAGTTTAATGTTCATTTAAATTTTAGAAAACACCTTATCTATCGCAACAAATCTTATCTCACATCAAATTCTATACTCTCACATCATCATTACAAAATCATCCCTCGAACCCGCCCGAAGCCTCCTCAAAAATACATATCACCCCAACCACCGCTACTCACGGGCGCACTCCGATACAAAAGCGCGGAAGAGGAAAAAAAAGCCGCTGACGCTTCCTCCCTTTCGCCTCCTCCCCTCACGGCAAATGCATCGGCCGCCCGCTGAATAATGCAGGAACGCGTCGCGCGAATTCACACGGCGCTGCGGCAATCGAACGTCTCCGCTGGCGCTAAAATTTCATTGGTAAGGCCAAAAGTGCAGCGCTAGGGATGAGAGAGGGAGCAGGGAATTCGAGAAAAGGCACGCGCGATAAATCGGTCGAGGGGCTCTCTCAAGAGAGCGCTGCTGACAGCTCGCCGCGGAAAGCGAGGCCGGGAAATCGGGGGAAGATTGTCGTGGCATCGCGGAGGTGGATGTAGGTATAGGAGTAAAGCGTATTATATATTTTGCTGGCTCGAAGCGATGTAGCTTTGGTAGGGTGGACAACATTTTCGAGACAAAAAATGTTTGAAAACTTTTGCATAAAAATTCGTCATTTTTGAGAATTTTTTTTTTTTTTCATATTCTGTATGTGTACAAGTCGAATATCTCAAATATGTATTTGTTGCCCGATTTTGATCAAATCACTGTTCTTTTCTTTATTTTTGTGGATATTCTTTAGTAATAGATTCATTAGACTTGTAGAGTCGAAGTGAGTTGCTATGTGTGCTTATAGCCATTGGATGTACAGCTCAAAGTTTTTCAGTTTATTAAAGGTGAATGATATTGCCTGTATGCATGAGTATTATTCTAGTATCAATACAAAGTATTTTATATCCATTTGTTTCTATTAAAAAATATTTTTCAGTTCGTAATATGAACCACGCCTAGAATTCTTAGTATGGAGAATAGATACATTTTATATATGTTCATAATTTTTTTTCATTCCTAAAATAGCATTTACGAATGTAGATATATTGTAGTAGAAAAATTATTTCTATTGACATTTACATAAAATCTTTGTATTTATAATTTGCTATTGTATTTTTGTAGATAAAAAAAAGCACAATCGTAGAATATAAAGAAGATTTTTGTTATCCTAAACAAATAAACATGTTTGAATACGGAAATGTGTGTTTTTTAATACATTTTGATTTATTTTTTTTTAACATTACGAAATTTCTTTTTTCTTCACTTGTAGGTTATATTGTTTTTTTTCTCAAGTAATCACTTAGAAAGTTGAGCACATTTCCCTAGAGGGAAATGTTCATTTCACTTTCAACAAAATTCTTAAAATAATATTTTATCCAATTTTTATAGTCATTTAAATTTGGGTGTGCCATATTGAGAGTCTTTATCCTACTTTAAAGATCTAAAATCATTTTTAAGTTAGTTGGTTTTCTATTGTTCTATGGTCAAAAGTTGATTTTCAAATTTTTAAATTTTTTTTCATTTTTAATACAACAGAGCTAATATTTTTGAATTTTATTTCATTATCTGAAAGAGCTTTCAGTTATCTATATTTTCTTTTTTTTTTAATTTGAGCTGCTTATCTGTGTTTGTTATTTGTTATTTATGAAAATGACCTAATGATTTTCTTGAACAAATTACGGGATTTAGAAATATAATAATATAATTATTTCATCTTTAATCAGGCTATTATATTATTATAAAAAGATATTATACACCAAATTATGAAAAATTAAGAGTTCCATAAGTTTTATGAAATTTTACTGTTATAAAACTTTTAGGTAAAGATTTAAGCTTGTTTCCGCATAAATTTGATATCTTTGGGATCAATAATTAAGTTCATGGAATAATACATTGAAATACCGATGAATTAGCAGTCGTTTTTTAAAGAGGGAAGTGGTGAGATGGTTGTGGCGGATTATACAATTATAAAATTTTAGTCGTTGAATTCCACACTAAAAATAAATCCATTCATTCACACAGTAATGTTAAGATTTTTATCCTTATTAATCTTGTTAATTATTAATATACCAAATATAATTTTTTAAATTAAACGATTTTTTTGCAGTCACTGAAGAGTTACTAATGTTACCCACGTAAAACACACCATCCAATGTACAGCTGTCAGTTTGCCAATTTGATTAACTGTTATACGCTTGCGATAACGTTTCGGATATTACGCAAGACTAACGAGTGAGACAGAAGTATGAGAAATGTGTTGCGTAATTTATGAAACGGTCCTTAACCTCTGCGTACATTAATTACGCTCAACGTGAAAGTATACGCCATGATACGTGAAATTTGCGAAAATCTGAAGCATTTTTTTCTCGAAATAAACATTATTATTTAATATACAATGAAATTTATTACAACATTTATTTAATGCTTTGTACAAATTACTTAATGAACTACAAATACGCGGCAATTTTCGCATAAATAAAGCTTATATATTAAAGCATAAAATTAAATCACTTTATCAACTCGTATTAATTAATTACTGGGTGTATACAAATGATTCTATTATACTTTCTGTGATTGTGCAATAACAATACAGCATAAACGGTCGCTCGCTCCAAGCTTCAACTGTTTACAAAAAAACATCTGGTACTTCAAAATGAAATCGAAATAGAGGAAAAAGGGACGATGATATAGGGAAATAGAAGGTAAACGAGATTGATGATTCGGCGCGTGTGCGCTTTCAAGTCCGACTGTCCAACTCAATTTCGAAGCTCCTGATAATTACCTGGTATTCCGACGAATGCAAAACGTGTTTATTAACAGTCTGGTTTTGTTGAAATGTTTACATGGTGATTTGCTGATAAGGAAGTTTTAGCATTTTTTTTGTGCACAATGCTTTTATTAGTATAAGAAGCGAACGTAACAACTATAACTACAGTGGAATGTTACGTTTTCATTCATTGTGCTTTTATACACATTGCAACTGAAGTTTGAAAACAAAGAAGATATCTAACTGCCTTATTTTTCATTTAAAATCAATACCCAACCAATTCCGGTAAAAACACACAACCCCCGAACAGCTTTTAATCGTTTCGAAACACACGCGGAATGAAAATCTCTTTCGTTCAAATGAATTTTCAGCACAATATCGACAAATACACCGCCCGCCCTCCTCCCCTCTCTATACACACGCGACTTATTCTGCGCTGCTTTCGCTTCGCGTTGGACTATTTTTGCATTTTTCCCTCTTTACTGCGCGCGCGCGCACACACACGCACATACGCGCGCAGACGCGGGCATTCCGAGTGAAAAGTTTTCCGCGCTCTATTTGCTCGGCAATAATCCCCGTGATGCCTCGGTCGCCGCGCCGGAGAAATATTGGGTTCGCGCGCGGGGAAAGAAATTTTTCAGACGAAACGCGGAGGTAAAAATTTTACGCGTTCTGACGTATGGTCGACGCTTTTTCCAGGCGGAGAGAAAGAGAGAGAGAGAGAGAGAGAGAGAGAGAGAGAGAGAGAGAGAGTTTGTGGGGACTTTTTGTCCCGACGGGTGTATTTTTATCGGCTGGACTAGAGGGAGGAATGCACGCAGAAGTGTGTATACCTGAATTTTGACATGGTTGATTGGGTAAGAAAAGTAATTCTTAAGGAGAATCGTTGATGATTATTTGACGTTGACGAGTTTTGTAATGAATTATACAGTTTTACGAAAATTAATTTATTAGTTTAAGTTCGAATATTTGACGATTGAAAAAAACAAAATACTGATATGTGCAATTCCCCCGAAAATGTCTCCTTATCCGGTCACAAAAACGACGAAAAAAAAATATTGAGGCACACCTCTGCTATAAATTTTTTCTTGTTC
>JAPYZP010000130.1:0-45540 GCA_030522985.1 Torymus sinensis | reverse complement strand
GAAATTTTGCACAATCTGAAGTATCTTTGTCGAAACCGAGAACGTCTATAGTTGACTTCAATTTTCAAGTGAGTCGTCTAAACTTTGGACCCCCCCCCCGTATTAGTCCATATTAAAGTAACACATCAGACCGTGTAATTTATGGTATAAAATAGAAAAATGTACTCAAATGAAATGATTCATAATTCAATAAACTCAAACATAACTCAAATTTTTTTAATTGTTTGTATTTTCAATAATAATTTAATAAATAAAAATAATTTAAATTTAATAAAGAAGTAAATATTGATGAAGTCTCCTGCCAATGAATTGGCATCGGTTATTTTATACGATAGAACAGAAAATCGATGAAATTCAACAATACTTATTAGTCTTCTTGCGCAGCTATAAAAGAACCGTACACATCCATTAGTTCTGGCTCAAAAGTATTAATCAAAGCGAAACCAAAAGAAAACTACATTCCATCAGCCCTATCAATTTGACCCGAATACATATTACTCCACAGCCTGAAATCTGTTATATCCGTATCGATTAGATTATACACATACCTCCTCCCACGCTCTCGGCACAGAGCTTGATACGCGTGGCATCAATGTATACTTGAACATAAAGTTCACTTTGCCTATACGTGCATATCGAACGAACGAGCCCACGGAACGAAACTCAAGGAATATATCGCGTCGCGCCCGTTGAGTTTCCCGTGACACCCTGTAATTAGAGCAATTCCTCTCATCCCTCTCAAGCTTTAGACGCTAGAAAGCGAAGGAGAACAAACTTTCGAAGTGGCGTGTCTAGTAAATAAAACGTATTTGATTGATACGATAAACTTTATTTGCCAAAATTAAATTACATATATGATATGTATATATTAATGAATATTTACATTTACTAGATTAAATGTAACGACAAATATCTTTGTTTCTAATTTCTCAATGGGGAGTAAGAAATTACTTGTGGCTTGTAATGGATTGTTATAGAACATGATGAAACACAGAAACAAAATTTTGATTCTTAGCTAACTCAATAATATAGATATATAATAATTTACTTGGTTTTCATTTTATTCTTTAAGTTTTATTTTTATCCTATCCCTTGTGGGAACGCGTATACATATTTCAAACAAATAAAAATACAAACAAATAAAAATTACAGTATACATAAATTTATAAAAGAAGAAATTCATTGACGTCATCTACCTTATAAATTATTTAAATAAACGTTTTAAAAATAAAATTAGGTCACTAACCAAATTCCTTTTTCCTTTTGTTACAGTTTTTAAGCTGCTAGATGAATTAGGTGGTTATATTCGGCCGAATAGCGAGGGACCGTCCGACGTAACGCCTTTGATCTCGTCACTTTTGAAAATAGCCGGTGCCCCGCTCTTCGACCTTTACGTAGATGCCGATCTTTACGACCACACGAAGATGGCCGTTTTTTTGGACTTGCCGAAAAAGTCCCAATCCGACATTCTAGTAAGTGACTTTTCGGTAAGTTGGTGTCTTTTAGATGTTTTATGTTTAAATGATTTGCACGCATCACAAGCCATAACTCATATTTTTATAAATACAAATTTCTATATTTTTGTCATAAACATTGAAAATGGTCAAGTTATTTTGAAGCATGTATGTTTCGCATCTAAATACGCTCCTATATTTTTACCTAGCAAATATTTCTGAGTAGAAAGAGAATAACATAGAATAGAATAGACTAGAAGAGAAATAATGTTGAAATATTTTGTCATAGAATTATTGATTATTGCCCAAATGTTTATTTTCCAAATGTCCAACCCCTAATATAAATGTCAAAAACAGAAAAATAAAATTAAAAATGTGTAACATCAACAGATAACTTAAAAAATAATAACTTAAAAAGTACAAAATATCAATATATTCACATCCATATTTAATAACATGACTTTAAAAAAATTTATTTAAATAAATTAAGTGCTATCAGTTTTTAATATGGTACTTCTTATCGGTATGAAGTACTTTTCGACTTTGGTCATTTTTTTTTCAAGATTCCGATATTATATCCATTATTACAAACCAGTTTAGATCAGTCAGATAAACAATCTCTAAAACCCACATTCATACAAAAAATTCTAAAATCAAATAATGAAGAAAAATAAATAAACGAGCACGTTATTTGGCACGCAGAGATTTCCCTGCAACCTGTACTTTAAAACCCAACACTCCGAAAAAAAAAGTTAGGATCACCCAGCGGCGCGCGCGGACTTTCATCTATCGATCCGGAGCGTGCACTTGCCGTTCCTCGCGCGAGCGCGAAAGTTCATCGCGGGGTAGTATCGCCGCACGAGCCGTCCGCACTGTACACCGCTTCACCTTTTCTTTTTTCGTTCCAATGCTGCACATCGCTTCGTCCCCATAGACCCGCCTAAGCGCGACAAAGCGCGCTCATCTGAAATATCGCGTACCTTCGTACCATTTTCTCCTTCCTCGTTTTGCGAAGTGAGCGAAGAAGCTTTTTTGGTTAAATTGTCCGCGAGCTGTGTCACAAACGTGGAATCATGTAGCTGTTACGAGGGAGCTCGGGGATTGAACTTCATTCTCCAGTTGGTGCGCCGGAATTACGAACGAATAGCCGCACGACGGGGATCGTTGGTCTTTTTGGCGGAAAAGCTGGAGTTTCGCCGGGTTTTTTTCTTTTTCCCGCGCGATCCTGCTACTACTACTACTGCTGCTGTGACTTTAGAACGAGTTACTACTTTACTAGTTTTATTGTTTGGCTCGTTGTTTTTGTTGTTAGGTGAAGTCCTGGACACAGGAAATTGGTTTATTCCTCGGGAACCGATAAAAACAATGTTATATAAATAACAGTTGATAGGAAAGCTGATGCATACAGTTACCAAAAGAATAGATTTCTTAAACAACACTGAAAAGATAACAAGGTTTTCTGTTAGTTCTTGAATTTTCAAATATATTTAGTTTATAAATATACAACATTATTTATAAAAGAATAATAAATGAACGTAGAATTAACATAATATAGTCGAAACTATGCTTTTTCGAATTTTGAAACATTTACAAATAATTTTTATAGTCATTTGAAAGTGAAATTGGCATTAAAAGTTGTAATTCGTAGTTTTGAAGTTGAAAATTGAGATCAAGGTACTGAGAAGACGTGAGTTCTCGTCTTGTTTGCACACTTTTTCTCTTGAGCAAACAAAATTTACATTATAACGCGGAACTTTTTAAAATTGGTTTGAAAATTCTCACTCGTAAATTCTGTCAATTTCCCGTCTTACTAAAAGTAGTTTTATCTTGGACTTGTGTATTACCTTATGTGATAATATTTTGTAATCACTCTATTGTTATCGAAAGATTTTATTCTCTTACTAAAATTATTCGAACCAAATATATTTCAAAATATGATTATTTTTTTTTTATCTTAAAGTATTGAAAATTGAAATTCTAGCGGGAAACAAACTCAAAGAGATATTTGCTTAGAGATGTTAAAAGAATTGCTATTCTGTGTGAAACTTTTCTTTCTTTCTCTCACTATTATTAGATTATTTTAAGCTTGTTTTGAATCTTTGTGTTGGTTTGACGTAATTAAATAATGAAAGCATAAAAAAGTATACAAAGAAATAAAGTAAAGAGAACAAATAAATTTGATATATTGTGGATGGAAACAATGTCGTTAACTTCTAATTCAAAATATTCATTAGAATATTTATAAGAGTTTTTCTATATAACTTTCAAAGAAAAATAAACCTTTGAAGATGAAAGATACCAACAACGCTAGCTTATCCTATCTTCATGATGAGAAAATTACTTCTTTAACACGCGGCTAAAGTACAATACAATTTATTTTATAGTGATAGTAAATTTTTATACTATCATAAACAAGTATGTAAATGAGCTTCATTCACGTGAAATGACAAATTACGTACTTTTTTTTAACTTGCTACAAAATATGTATATTAATAAATAAACATGTATAATTTTCCACTTAATTACTTTAGCTTTTGAAAATATAGTAGTAGATGATAAATAATAATAGAATATTCATATTCATATAATAAATGAAGATAAATTTTTGAAAAAGAAAGTTTTAAATTTTCCATGACTAATTGAGGCATTCATTTTACTGAACAAACTTTAACAAACACGCGACAAATGAAACTTTTATATATTGCTATAATTAAAGCCACAACAAATTAGTATATGTGGGTTTACCTTAAATATTTTGTACCCTCAGGAATTATTAATCTAATCTTGTAAGACAAGATTAAAGATAAATTTTTAAAAACTAAGGATAATAAAGGAACAAGAACCCTGCGATATCACGTGTAGATTTGAAAAATGTGAATTACGTTCATCAAGATGTGAAAAAGCAGAATGTAGTGAAAACATAACTTTCAGAATCCCTGGGAATAAAAATCTAACGAAAGGTCAGAAATCCAGGGAACGAGCAACAAAGAAGACGGAGAAGACACGGCGCGAGTACTAAGCGCATACCACGCGACGAAGACTCGAGGAGCACCCTCGAGCCCTTCCGCTCGGAGGGGCTATTTAAATAGTTAAGCTCGACAAAAGAGTGGCGCGCGCTCGTCATTTTTACTCGGACGTTAATAATGAAGAGAGAAACGAGAGTACGACAAGTGGTCGACGAAAATACACGAGCGACAGTGGTATAGTGGCCCGTGCGTGCGCGCGCGCCTGCGGAAAGTCGTTACACGGTCCAAGGAAAATGCATAAATTGGCCTTAAAGTTCGCGTCGACGTATACACATTGTTAGGCGATAAATTTTTTGTAGGGCACGATGAGTGCGCCGCGATACATCAGCGCGAACGCGCGTATATGCGTAACAAAATCGCTTCGTATTAAATGAGAGACAGAATTTCATTACGCGGTTTCGCGCTCATCTCAAAAATCTTTATCGAAGTCTGTTAGAAGCGTTATCATTTCATTAATTTTTTATGTTGTTCAAATAATTATACGCGAGCGTTTCATCAAATATTCAATAGTACGGAATTAACGGGGAGGAGTAGAAGATTAATAATTAAAACTTTATCAATTCCAAAAAGTAATTAAAATTGAGAACGAGAAAACAATTGCAAATATTTACTAAATATGAGATGCAAGGTTATATGAATATAAAAAAATGTCGAATACTTTATTATTCAACTTTAATTAAACTCTGAAAAATAATTTTGTGTACATAACGTGAAAATGATATTGCGTAGCTGGTTTTAACTCTTTAATCGATGTTATAATAAAACTTTTTATGTGCTTTCATCATGATGTTTCTAAAAACGGCGTTATAGCTGCTTCATTAGACTTTGAGTTTAATCATATGAAATTGAAGCAGTATAAGATTAATAAACTTTTACTGGCTTTTAAAGAGTAAAACATTTCCGAAAGCAAACTGGTGAGATTAAAATTTCTCTCTTTGCTTCGTCTCAAAAGCAGATTTGTGATAAGTAAAACCCATTTATTTCAAAAAGATATATCAGAAAGGCATTTTGTAGTATTTGTAATCGAAATAAAAAGTTTAAAAAAATGTTGGTATGCATGTGTGCATTTTGACAGAACGTGTTTTGTTTTTCTTATTCATATTTAGGAATAATTTTTGTTACATAATTATTTCCGATTTTAGAATCTTTTCTTCGTATGACACATCTAAGAAAATATATAATTAAAAAACATCAAACAAAACCTCCAAAAATATCATTATGTAGAAATGATAGTATGCAAGAAATGAAGATTTTTATTAATGTTTTGCCATACTTTAGTTAAAAAAATATTTTGATCTAGTACCACTAAGGTTTACACCTGATTTGCCTTTCGCCAGACTGCAGATTTTATTCAGACTTTTTGGCTCGAGCTAGTTATAATCTTACATAAATCTATATCCAACGTTTTACACCAGCCGATACATAGTCATTCAGAAAAAACATATAATTCATTAGCTTTAACTGCAAAATACACTCGCATCTTCGAGTTTTCCTCTTACGGTTTAGCAAAAAGTAAAAAGAAATGGGCGAACATAAAAAATATTCACTAATCGTGAGATAAACTTCCAAGAGCTGCGCAGTCCGCCATCCACGGCATCTCTCCAACAGCCTATAAAGCTGTAAAAAACGACTGGCGCAGCCGCGACAACACGCGCCAGCAGCAGCAGCAGCGGCAGCAGCTACTTGTGCCAGCGGCAACGATCTCGCCCCGCGATCGGAATTGCAATCTCTCCACCCTCCGTTTCTCGCGGCCGTGTACAAACAATAAAACGCGCCGAAGATCCTGTGGCCCGATACACCCGCGCACTTTCAATGCCGCCCGCGGATCTCCGCCCCTGAACCGGATGCTCGCAGCGCGGAGGCTCCGAAAATAGATCTTATCCGTCGGCGGCCGATTCGATTGCTGCCGTCTCCCTCTCTCTCTCACGCTCTCTTTGCCACCGCCTCACGCGACGGACAGAAACAAAGCGGGAGGAGGAAGGATGGGTGGGCGCGTAGATACGGCGCTCGTTTAAGTTTTCAGAAGTGAGTGAGAGAGAGAGAGAGGAAGTCCCGCTCTTATACTTGCGCTAGCGCGAGCGAGTGAGCGAGCCAAGGGTAAAATCTGGGTCGCGGGAGCAGAGGGTGGGAGCCATGCCTGCCCGCCCCGCCACCGTCGATACACACGTATACGTCCACGTATACATACGCGAATTCGCGCGCTCCAGCGCGCGGTAATGGCAATCGAGCAAAGTGTGCCAGCACTTGTTTTACGGTTCGTTTGCGGCCGCGCCGCCACGCCCGTGTGTATAAGCGCTATGCCTCTGTGTAGCTTTAGGCCGGCGCAGTCGACGCCTCTGAGCAGCCGAGCTCCGTATTAACGATCGCTAATTCGTTGCGAAATGAAGTTGTAAGCGTGCGCATTCATGTGTACGCGTGTGGTTGATCATGCATTAACTCGTGAATGCACTGAAAAACGGATAAAGGTTACGTTTGAATGATTGCGGCGCAAGGCAAGAGCCGAAGTCGTCCTCTTAAAAAACTGCTGTAGAGACTAGGGTTTCTGTCGTACACTTCAACAGGAACAGTATTGACATATCGTCACGCTGGTTAGGCGACAGAACACAATAGCAACACTTCGATAGATTCTGCCAAACGTAACAGCCATTTTATCTTGGGTCTGCCGGAGCATTTTGACTGGAGATTCAGGCCGTTTGAACTTTCTTTCCCGCAGTATACGAATCTCACACGAGCAGTTCAGCAGCGGCGAACGAATGAAAAAGAAAAAGATGGATCGTATGCATATAGGGATAAGAGATTACAACTCAAGCTTATTGAGCTTTTTTCTACTTATGTGTCTAATGTTGGTTTTCTCATTGAATTTTGAACTTTGAGAAAAAATCTCTTTAGCACATTGTAGATTTGATAATGAACTACAACATATCGTCGCTTCCGTATAAGGAGGCGTTATCCCAGGATCCGGTTGAAAAAGGCGTTATCTCGGAAGCTAGTTCAAAAAGACGTTATTTCGTGCGATGATATTTTTCGCTCCTATTTACTATTTTTTTTACCTTAAAAAAACTTCAAAGAACAGAACCAACTTCGAAAAATGCACTAACAATGAAAATAATAAGATAAAATAAAATAAAAATAGTAAAGGCACTAAAATATGTAAAATAATTCACAATAATCTTCTCGAAGCCAGACCCGAATTCCAAATTGATCTTGCTCAAGAATACCACTTAGAACTAATATTGAATTGGGTCCAATTTAGTCTATTCAGACCGACATTCTCATTAGGAATCTTTTTTCGCACCACCTATTGGACTAATAGCGATGTTTGATAGCATAGTTTGCATAGGAGACGACGGTCTGAGCGGCGCACTCGCAAGCGGTTAGAATATAACTATATTAATTGAAGTGTATGTGCTGGTTTGGTTGATGACTATCATTTGAAGAAGATTCTTGCAAACGTTTTTTGTTAGTGCTTTTTTTGAAATCGGTTCTTTTTTTTCAAAATTTTTTTTTAACCACCGCCCAGTTAGAATTTTTGTGTGAGAAGAGAAGAGTCAGTATTTATCCAATGATCAAAGTGATCGATGGATACAATTTAAAAATAACCAACATCATTGTGGAAGCATCTCCATATTTATTTCAAATCTAGTCGAATGCTGTCGATGAATCTCGTGAGCCTACAACGTACTGAAGAAGACTGTCAAGCAACGTAATTGCTCAATCGTATTTCATACGATAACGCCAGCCAAATGGTTTCGTGTGATGATTAGACGCACTATTTCAATTTCAGATGGATTAGTAAATAAGAGTAGTTGAGCAGTTCAAATATCCAGCACTGCGAAACAAACAATTAGGTAATACCAGAAATGGTGACGATTAAATTCCATGATGACACTGAAGGAAAACGAACGAAACATTCTAATGGTTTAGTCGCAGTCAGTCATGTCACTACAACATTCCAAGAAGCGAAAGAATATGGAGATGTTGAGCGCAGAATGCTTCAGACAATTCTGAGTTGGGTCGTGACAGTACAAATTGCAAGGCTTCACACTAAATAAACAAAAAATTATTTGCCAAAAGCCAAACTTCTGTAGTCCTCAGTAGAGGGAAAACTTTAGAGGGTATATAATATAGCGATATCTGCTCTAGATAGCAATATATTATTGAAAAATGACTACGATGCAAAAGTGCTCAAAGAAATGGAAAAATTAATTCTCAATCTATGTGTTAGAATTTTTATGTCTATCCTAATATTATTAATTATAAATTTGTTTTGATTTCATTATGAATCAACCGTATTACTTGATCCTGGATTTTGAGCGAATGGTAATCCCAGGAAAACCGATGAAAAGTTAGTGATAATTAAGCCAATTAATTGTGATATGTTTTCCAACAGTTCGAAAATTAATTAAAGAGTTGTTGCTAATTAGCCATTGAAGGTAATATTTTCAGTTACACTTTCAACTCCTCTCTGAGTACACGTTTATCATACCAGTATACAATTTTGCGCTCAATACGGATTATTTTAAGTAGAAAACCGTGATTTTGGTCAGACGTGCCAACGATTTTCGCCTCATTTTTAACCTTTCTTAAAATTGAAATGATAAATCAAAAATTCAATTTATATACAAAAAAAAAGATGCGCGATAAAACTCGGAAATGTTCACTTTATCTAAACATCTAGAGAAATTATGAGAAAGCAAAAAAGAAAGAAAAGCGAACGAAAATGCATTCAAGGCTGAAATATTTGAGAGCACAGAGAATTTAGAAAGCGCAGCGTGCCAGCAGTGAAAACGCGCGCGCTCGCGCTGCGAGGAGGGAATTGGTGCAACGTTACACGGACATTAAGACTGTGGCGCGCAAAAAACTATAGGAAAAGAAAGAGCAAGAGAGGGAGAGTGAGAGAGAGAAAGAGCGAGAGAGCAGAGAGAGAAGAGAGAGAGGAGAGAGTGAGAGGAGAGAAGCGTATCAGTTCGTTGTTGGCCTGTCGCCAAAAAGCCGCTTGCGCGTGTTACGCGATATTCCTTATGCGAATCCTTCTAATTTTTAAAGCAGTGACCTTCTCCTTTCTTTACAACGTCTCTCTTCCTCGCTCGCATTCTTCCAGATGATCTTTCGCTCTTCTCCTTTTCTGTTAGCACTTCTCGATGCCCTTCGATTTGTTCATTTTCTCACTTACACCTGCTTTTTTCTCTTTTCAAATGCTTGTTCCCGCTTTTCCGTTTCAATTCTTTAACTGCGTGGTCTCTTATTGGCTTTACCACTTATGTTGCGAATCCGGTTTCGTTTATTAAATCATTCTGGAAAAATATGACCGAAAATGTATTAAAACATAAATTATAATCATAAAAAGATAATAGAAAAATATTTTATTAAATGATTATAAATCTTTTATTGAGGATTTTTTAACGCAAAATAGACTTTGCAATCCGATAGTATTTATGATAAAAACTGCATCAAACAATTACTTGTTTGAAATTATATATTGTGCGTAAAGTTAAATGTGGAAGATAATTAAAAAGTATTATATATGCTGAACATAACAGTAAAAAACGAATATTTATACACAAAACGCGTCAAGGTCAGAGTCGGGTAATCGTTCCTAACGTCGTCGCTGCCGTCTTTGATAAGTTTAATCTAGCGGACAAAGAGATGCAAAGAGCGTTAAAGAAATGAATTTCTTTCTATCAGAAGAAGCAAATGGATTTTTGAAGATGAAACTGGATTAGCGCCAAACAATGCAAGAAAAGCCGTTCTTCTCATTCGTTAGCGAGGAAATAGATTGCTGGATAAAAAAAGTGATTTGCACCTATGTCAATGCTGAAATGGGTTTTCGCTTCGTAACGAAAAAACAACATGCATTAGTGAGAATGGCTTGGTCATACAAAAGAAAAATATGTTTTTTTTCGGTTCTACTTTTTTACAAGTATAGTAATACAATTGTTTATTAGGGGAAAAAGTGTAATGCGACAAATATTAATTAAACATAAAAAGAAATACCCATAAAGTTAATACGCCTGACTAAAGCCATTTTTACTACTAACGTGAAATATCGAGTGGCTACGCTGTTCTAACTCAAAATTATAATTTAATAAATAATAATTATTATCAACTGCAGCGTTATCGTGTAAATATAGTATACGATTTATTTATTCTTGTAAAAATTATCAAAAGCGAATACAACATTATAATCTGATTTACTTTATCAAAATATTGATGCATGTAGGAAAACCTTGACAATGCAGCAGTCATATGCATCTCATAAATATGTACAGGCAGCACGTCATTTTTTATCTCGATATTCGAGATGTAATATTTCAGGAAATATGCGCGAAAGGAAGAAGAAGCATAGCAAATGCAAAATTCATCGCATTGAAAAAACTCCTCATATTTAATATGCGCTACATATTTATTTATTCACAAATGCAATATACGCATGCGTTCATGAATATAGTTATACTAGTAGTTAAGTGCACGTTACGTATACAATAATACCAAAAAAAAGAAAATCACTTTTTTGTTTTGCAATTAGATCTGTTAACTTGGCTGCGCTCGCTTGAGCAAACGATACACATACCAAAACGGCTCGATACCTCCCCAATTACCGCCACGCGAGCGCCACATAATTTCCCCTAATCATTTCCCATTCCAATTTTCACGCGCAATCGACGACTAGACTCTCGTGCCACGCGCCTCCCTCCACTTACGTAAAGCGGAAGTGTCTCGAGGCGCGAATTCACGTGCCACTTCTTCTTCTTCTTGCCCCCTACTGCGCGCGGGCGACGTTTAAGCGCGACAGCGGCTAATTTGCATAAGTAAAGGCTTGCTGCCTCTGCACAAGCGCGAGAGACACTCGTTCCGAAGTATATGCACCGAAAAGGGTTTCTCTCAGCTCCTTGCTCTTTAAACTGTCGAACACTGCCGCGCGCGCGCGCGAGTTATGCAAGCGGCCGAGCTGATACTCGTTTGCCAAATCGAGCGGCGGGAGCTTTCTCGTGCGTTGCGTCATAAGCTTCTTCTCTATTTCGCGCTCATATACATGTGTGTGTATGTGTGGGTATATATGGCAGCCTCGCTCAATTGGATTGTCGCCATCGTCTGTTTCAGGAGAACGCGCCGAGGCGCCGCCGCGGGGCTTTCGGGGCCGAGGAGCAGCGGCACAGGAGGATGTCCAACATGGCCGAGAGCCGGGCTTACACGGTCATCAAGGTGAGTGGCCCATCGCGGAGCGAGCGAGCTTTGTTTCGCGCGGTGTTGCTTCTTTTCTCTCGGCACCGCCAGCGCCGACCGGCTGCCGCTGCTGCTGCTCAAGTGGCAGAGAGCGAAGAAGGCGGGAATAGAGGAGAGGATCTTTGACCCTCTTTTTACGGCTCTCGCGCGTAAGTAGCCGCGCGCCGCTGCTGCGGGAAAAGGTATAAAGGGTCGACGGGGTCGATGTTTACCGGTGATGAGATGAATATTGAACGAGTAAAGATTTGTGCTATTCTCGGAGGAGCCTTCTGCTCGGAATATTGCTCGGAGAAATAAAGTTTTTTCTTCTGAATTATACTATTTTGAATATTTTAAGTTCTGTCTGTGGGTGTAGTAGTGAAAGAAGCCGTTGAAATTGCTTGGTATAAAAGAAAAACTTTATTATTCTTCGTATAATTCTGTTGACGTTTGCGTTTTTTTTTTTTTTTTCTTTTTATTTAGATTAAAAGAAATTTTCGATTCGAGCAAGATGTTATATTTTCCATTCAAAACTTTAGAACAAACATGATGAAATGTTCGTACAAGAAGTTATGCGTTTTCATACAAACAGCTCTGATTTACATATTTTTACTGTTTATATAAATTCAACTTTGGAGATGGATAAAAGTTTATAATTTGATCGAATTTCAGAATTAATGCGAAATTAAAACCTATATTCCTACTAGTAACCTGAAGTACAAATTAAGAATTCAATTTACTTTTTACAAAAATATACAAAAATATTGCATCGCAAAAAAAAAGAATAAATCGTTTATGTTTTTCTTACAAACTCGAATCCACGCACGCAGGCGCCAACAAAAACCGCAACAATATTTTCGTGCCAGATATTTTCCGCGAAAAAGAAGCTCTTGCAACTTGCCGACAACTCGTTTTCTTTTACCCCGAACTGCGACAGCCTCTCAAAACAGTATAAGCATTTAAAGTTCGGAATTGATTTTGAAGAGAAAAAGTACCGAGAAGAAAGTATAGCGAGCACGAAAGAGATACAATTTCCGGGAGTACGAGCGAGAAAATTCCACCTTCCCTTGCGACTCGTAGAACACTTTGAATTTCATTCTCGGCGGGTGAAAGAGAACGAGGCAGGAAGAGAGGGTTCGACGCAATATTTTCGTACGTGTCTTATCTTATTACGAGCATCGGCCTCGCGTCTTCGCGCCTGGCACGTGAACCCCGTTATTTCGCCTGGCAGTGGCGGCACTTTTATTCTCTCTCTGCCTGGAGTACGTCGAGGCGGGTATATACTCTTTCGCTTTGCCAGTCGTCTGGAATCCTGTGATTCGCTCCCCCTCTCGAGCGCCTCGCTAGTAAGGCGGGCGGGTGCGACGCCTTCGCTTTGATCTCTCCTGAGCTCTTTAATTTGTCGGGGCAGACGCGTGCCTCTTCGAGTTCGCGTGATTGACTGCGATGAACGAGACGTGGGGCTTTTTCTCGCCCCCCGAAAGCATGTCTCGTGATCCGGTCGAATTCTTCCCTTGGGCTGATTGTTTTCTGCTCGATGTGCCGTTTATGGTTAGGAACGTTAGAGGGAATGGAAATTCGTTTTATAGAATTGAAAATGTAATTGGCTATAAAAGTAGAGAGTGATGTAGTATTAGGAATAGAAATTATGTGCATTAGCAGCAAAAAGTAAAGTTGAATGGATATTTTGCATTTAAGTAATTTAAAATTGAATAGTATATAAATGAGTGCTATTTATGTAGAAGTATTAGTATTCAAATCGAATTATCTATTTCAGTATATTCTGTTGTAGATGGTTTATTTATTTAAACTAATGTTTCTTAACTTACTTATTATTATTACTATTTCAAATATATTTTAAAATACGCATTTTTTTAACAATATCTTAGACCTAGATATATTTCAGATCGGAAAATTAAAACTAAATGAACGTTAATGTATGAATGACAATACAAAATTCTATATGTATACAATTACTCGAGTAAATTATAGTATTTAAAAATTTGAACGTGATTGAAGGCCCATACATTCACATCAAAAGTTGGTACACTCCAAACAATAGTATTATACACACGTCTATGTAGAGTCTACACTAAATGTGCCGAGGATTTCAAGTGCGACAACCAGTATATTACGTATACCATCGATATATTATTTTACGACTTCAAAACTATCTAACGACCTTCCTAAATTTTCCCCCGCAATATTCTTTCCAACTCTCGCCGAAATTCAAGCACTACATCCGCCGTGCTAAAGCCCACCGCCCGTAAATACCGCGTTCCTGCAGCTTTATTACACCGATACGAGCGTGCGCCGTGTTCGCCGGCGGCGGCGGCGGCGTCGTCGTCTCCTTGAAATTAGCGCGCTCGCGCGTTCTTCTTTTTACGCCCCGGGTCCGTCATCACGTTCGCGCCCGCGCAGCCGTGCGCCGGTAATTTTTCAGCCCGGCGACGCGGTCCGTTCGAGCAGTGCACGTATATTTCACGTCGTAAATCGGAGGCGCGGAAGCTACTAATAAACAGCCCGGCTCCACCTTTTGCTCGTAACCGAAACGGCCACTCGCGGCTAGAAGAGACTCCGGCGGTTCACTTTTCCATTGGGGAAGATTTCAACTGGGGAAGTATTGTAGAGGTGGAAAAGTCTCACTTAATTATAAGACTGCGCGTGGTACGTTATACTATTGTATTTTTGAAAATGTTTCGATTTTTGTGCTCGCTGGCAGATTCTTAAATACATGATTAGATTTTTTATATTTTTTTTTATATCAGTTTAGCGAGTAATTTTTTTTATTTAAAAAAATATTTTCTTTTATACTAGTATCGTTATTTATTATTAGATTGCAAATGATTGTTTCTTAAGATTCCATTTCAGATATTCAATAAAACTATATGTATTCTGCTACCCAACGCCACATTGCTATCAGCAAATAAAATCAGAAACGGCCATGAAGTTAATTGCTAATATATAGGAGTAATTGATTTTCCATAACTCAGTTAGTATAGCAATGAAAATTGATAAATCGCTCGGGACCAGCAAACTACACGAATATCGCAACTATAACAGAGCAAATTAATTTGTTTTCTAATGTTTAATCACATTAATTCTCTATCAGCGGTCAATATAATTAATAACATTCCACAATATAAACCTTGCATAAAGTAACTCGAATCAAATACAGCATGAATCGAACGAAATTCAAAGGTAATCCCTTACAACGCGCGACATATCAATACTGTCCTGCACAACATGCGTCATCGAGTGCGAGCGGCTCCACGTAAGAAAGCGGAGGCGGAAAGGGTCCTTATAAATTTATCGAATGTAAAGCCTCCGCGGGGCTAGTAACTCAGCGCGAGCGGGCCGCTGCTCCCCCGGAGCGGCGTGTTTAACGAATGAGCGTCCCCATAAATCGTCGGCATGTGCACCAGCAGCCAGCCGCGTCCCATGCACGATCGTGTAACGCCGACGACGACGGCAATGTCCGGATCGAACTTAAAAATCCATTCAAGAGTTATAATTCCCCGGGTTATGGCTCCTTATCATTCAGCCCGCTCGTAAATCGTCCGCGCTGCGCTCCGAAGTTTTCCCATAAAAATCTATCTGCCTCTGGATCGGCGCGCGCGCCGGCCGGGCGCCAGTGAAGGGAGAAGAAAAATTCTCGCGGATATATAATCAGCCACGCCTCATAGCTACGAGGCTTTCGCGAATTCCGTTATGCCACCGCCGTGTCGTTCGACGGGCGGCGAGTCAAAGCCTGGCGCGAAGGGCGGCTATGTGCACATGCCGCCTCGCGCGCGTTCTTGACCCAGATGTCGACGGCTGCGCGCTGCGAGAGGGAGGGAGAGAGAGCGAGAGAACCCAGGGCCCGGATGTGTGCGCCCCCCGATCGGGAGATTAACGTCGACGATCTATTGACTATCCATTCCGTGAAAAATAATAATGCTAACTACTTCGCCGTGAGATAGATTGCATAAATATTTATCAAAGTGGGACGCGGCTGGTATTTTAAAACACGACGCCGCTCGGTCTTTCTTCCTCGTTCAAAATCCGTTAGCCTGCATTCTAGATGCAAGGGGATAAATATAGCGAAATGATTTATTAGCATCGTGTACGTTGTGCATTGTGTACAATTTTTATGCGCATAACGCAAGATTGTCTTTCATTATTTTGGGATCTGCGATCAAATTAGAATCGATCCGTTGAAAAAGTTTGAAATTCTTATTTATTACTTGTTTATATTCAAGCGCATTTCGTCTAATCTTGATAAGTATATATACAAAAAGTTTAAAACATTGCGCAGGATACTGTGACATGATTGTGGATATTATTGGGAATGTGTTTGCACGACGAATTTCAATAATATAATGTACAAAATTTGATCGTCTATATTGCTCTGAAAACACGCAAACTATCTTAAAACATTTTCTTAGCGTGTCACCTTGCACTGCCGTGATTTTTACATACTTGGATTTTGAAAATAACTATTGCCCGCATGCAACTTTATTTTTATTGCTAGGTACCAATGAATAAGAATGACCTTCATGCGAGTCTAACATTACACGTGCCTCTCCCACATTATATAAGAGCTCGTATCTCGATATTGATGTCCCTATTGAATTGCAGTTATTTTTGATAAGTGTGAATGACTTTCTATCAACGTGCACACAATCACGTACAATCAATTTGAAGAAGCTATTTTTGTGCTGTGTAGGCAGTGTTTCTATTGATTACAAATATTCCGAGAAAAAGATTAACAATAACTACAGAAACTGCAGCCTTTGAAATTAAAGCGACATTCTCGTGAATCTTCTTGTTCAAATTGTACTTTTAATTGAACATCTAAGACTTTATCTAACTTTAGCTTAAAAATTCTGAATCCTAGCGGAAGTATCCAAGAAGCCGAAAATTTTCGTCACATGCAGACGAGAGGGTGGTAACAATGGAAAATCACCATTCTATATTCTTCGTATAACGAGTTGGAACCTCACGGGGAAAGACTTGAAACTTTTACGGCGTATAATCGCTTTAACAAGAAACTAATTAGTTTTTTGAAGCTATCGCCGTGCGAAAAGTTTCGCATTACGATGCCGCCAAATGGTGCAGTTATGAGAATATAAAATAAAAATAAAGCCTTGAAAAATTGCCGCGACTTGCGGTATATATTAAAGTGAATCTTACTGAAACTCATTAAAATTTATTCAAGTGACTAAAATGAATTTTCCAATTGAAGGGACAATAATTTATCATCATTTATATTGTCACATACTAATGCAAGTAAAAATAATGAATATCACATTTTTGCACAAAACAAAATATTCACCGAATATTGAGACAGCGATATTATTCTATGATACTCACCAGATCGAGCAACATCTCACAGTTGTTATTATATGATCTGATAAATACCATAGAATAATATTGTACCAATACTGTAGAAACATGAAATATAAGGCGCGCGAGTAATTTAGCTTAGAGCATCTTTTCTCGATTTTCCTAAATACACGTAGTCCGTTAATCCTTAAATTCACTATTCGCTTTACCACGTACCGCCTTCTCCCACTCTATTTCTTTCCAGACTCTGCCCGAACTCCGATACCAACGCTCGGGAGAGGGTTCGTTCTCCGCCCAAACGCGCAATCAATTAGCTCCCCCGAAGCTAATCGAGTTTTCGCGAGTTCGCGAGAGAGCACGTGCGCTAATTAAAATTTTGCGGTCCTCGTGCAGAGCGCAGGCTATACGCGCGCGTTCTCGCTCACGGAAACATGGGCCGAATGGTTTGACCAAGTCACGTCGTTGGGAGAGAGAAAAGGAAGGAAGGAAGGAAGGAAAAAACCTGCGCTCGTTATATATATATATATACATATACACACATGCGAGGGGGGAAGGGGGAGGGAAAGAGAGAAACAAGTCGACCTGCTTTTGCGTAGCCGGTCTTTTCGCAGACGCGTATCGAGGCCAACGTCGTCATTAAAATTACAAGACGGAGAGGAAACGATCGACCCGAAAGCATATTTCGTTGCTGAAACTCGCGAGTGCTCGCTTTCCTTTGAATGCGCTTTCGCCCGCCGTGTGAGCGCTGAATCGCCGGATTCGAGTGTTTTGAATTCTGCTTATTTACGAGACTCGCTGCTCACCCGCACGCCCGGACTTGGACTCAATGCGCATCTATGACGAGCTTGATCAAATAGAAACTCGATATCTAGATTAGCAAAGCGATCATGCGGTAGCTGATATGACGCTTTCCGAATTGTATATCTCTCTTGAATCTATGTGATTGTTCTTACTCTTTCAAAAAAGGTTTTGTAAAATAAAGTGTTCACTTGCACATAATTAAGTATCTTTCTACAAAACAATCTGTGTATATACGTCGAATTTATAAATATTTCTTTAGCCAGTAGATTCACTGTCGTGAAAAATAATCGTTCAGAGAAAAATTGAGAAAAGTAAGTTTTGTTGCAGTCTGGTGATACTTATGTATATAGATATACAATTATAAACTTTCCCCGTATATCAAAAATCAAAGAAGTATGGAATTGCTTCATTGAATGCATTTTTTCCAACTTGAGGCAGTTAAAAGTTCGCTCAAAATTTTGTCCAAACAAACCATTTTTACTTGAAAAATGTTGTCCTTTTAACTAAAACACTAAAACAAATTAAGTTGTATTATCATTATTATTATTATTATTACTATTATTATTATTTAATAAACTTTACATCGTCGTTTCGTGAAAAGAAACATCGATTATAACTATTATAGCCACGTGAAGAAACGAGTTATTTAAGAACAAGATTACTCGAAGCTTTCAGACTGCGCGAAAAAACGCGAAAGCAAAAAATATTGACAAAGATATATCTTCAGATAGAGCACAGGAAAAAGAATAGGATGTATTCTATAACTAATTACTTCTTCAATTGTAGTAATGTAACAAGAAATAAATGTAGTTATACTAAATATTTTTTTATTTAATCCTTAATTTCATAAAAAATTAGATGATCATTGCGAAGCATACTGAAAAAAAGTTAACTGAGCTCAAACATACCAAATTTTGTTAAAGAAAAAAGTAACTGCAGCTATTCCTTATTATCACAAAATTTTATTTAGTCTATCAATTGAATATTTACAGTGTTAAGGTATGCTTCAATACAAACCTCAATTGGTATGACATAACTCTGAGAGAGGACTAACATTCATTAAAAATCTTAGTTTAGTCCACCCTCTCTCCCACTTCACTGGAATGAGGCCAACGTTAGGACAGCGGGAGAGGTCCTCCCCCTGCGCCTAATATTCTGCTCGCACGTCACTCGCGCATCAATCCCTTGGAAACGGCTAACAGCCAGTCAGAGCCTCTATGGGGTCATACTGGTTGACGGTATTCACTCTTTGACGGATTCATCAGAGCCAACCGGTCTAACAACTGCACAATTTCAAGCCATCCCTCTCCATATCATCTCAAGAATCTTCAATTTCAGTACTATCTGGTGTGGAAAACTTCTAAAATACCTTTCGATAGCTTCCCTATCTTCATACCCAAGAAGACTCAAGTCTTTTAGACAGATAATTTCAGGCCTATCTCCATTTCCTGTATCGTCGCTAGGATCCTGTATAAGATTGTAGCACGAGGATACGCGACCATCGAGGTAGATGATCAGCAGAAAGCAAAGATGAATGGCTGACGAAATGACACCGTGCTCTTCCACGCTCTTTTATAGAGCTGCCATGATTCAATTTCATCTACATGGCAAAGTTGGATATCGAAAAGGCCTTCAACAGCATGAGACATAGCTCGATCATGTGATCTGCAAAACCAGTTAAGCGACCAATGGAACTACGATATGTAAAGAGGTCGAATCTCTGGAATCAACAATATTCAACTTAATAATCGACCACATCCCCTGGTTTCTTTCGTAGGAATATATACAAACATACAAATACCTTGGTAGACTATTTCTATTCGCCAGTGTTTGGAAGTCTGAGAGGGAAGACTTGAATTTCTGTTCCTACGCTGACTTGCGTCTTAAATAATCAAGAAATGGACCACTGTCTTGCATGAATCTGTCAGTTCAACGGACAATACCAATGAATAACTGATGGGATATTGCTCTTCACATCCTTATTGTCAAAAATTGCATTAATTACGTCAAAGTAAGGATGAAAAGCAAAAAACTAACAACCACAAGTGCAACTATAATTAATCATTTGTCTACCAGTCATCTTCTCCTGGAAGGGATCTGGTGCAAATCATTCGCAACAATTTTTGTAATGACTGGGGCCATCATTAGGATAGTCCTTGCTGTGATCACCATCCGAATCCTCATTTGTGATATCGTAACCCATAGTGATTTCAACTGGTCAACAGCAACGACGAGATGACATCGTACTAAAGAAATTCCATAAAAAATTACATAACTATCTGTCGTTTATAAACACAAGCTACTTTAGATGTATGTGTGTCTGTGTGTATGTGTGTATGTGTGTGTGTCTGTGTGTGTATATGTGTGTGTGTGTGTGCGAACATATGTTGAGTTGGTAAAATGAATTAGACTTTTCATTCTATCAGATGAAGAACTTTACACGTGCTAGCTAGTCGAAAACGATGGCCATTGAGAGAATAAGGATATCGCTGAAGAAAACCTTCTTCAGAAAGAAAAATAATAAAGCGAAAACTTACACATTGTCGCCTGATCAAAGCCCGGTACGCCTATATTACATCGCCCCATTCATCGCAGTTTCAATACCCTAAACCTTAAATATCCATAGAGTGAGCGACCTGTAGCTATTATAGCTTGCTGCTCCATCCATAGGTATACCTGGGAAGATGCTTTGTTTGCATCGAGAAGAGGGTTTGAAGTCCCTTTCCTTTGTCACTTATTAATCGTGTACCTGATTCAAATTCGAATCGAACGCGATATTGTAGATGAGGTCGCTCTTTCCCCGCTCGTCGCTCTCGAAAACATTGCCCATACGATGTAAAGAAACCCCCTCGGGATGTGTCAATTCGTGCGGACAATCGGCAAATAAGTTCACGAAAATACCGAAGTGCGTATTTTATTCACATTTTATTTTTGAGCTTCATTAAAATAAATTATACACTTCCAGTGTAGAAAAATCTTTTAGCATGTCTTTGACTAATTTAGAAACCATAAAGTTATATAAAAATTTGGAAAAAAGGCCAAAATTAGGTACCACTGATCTATTTGATGAAAAAACGAATACAATATAGATTAAAAAAACGAGTGATATTTTAGTGAAGGGAAGTTTTGTGCATCTGCAGCTTAGTCGTACATAAATCAAAGATACTCTTTGATGTCTATTTAAAGGCATTTGAATCGAAAAGGCCGCACTGAGGCGTTAGTTAGTTTTGATCTTGTCCTTAATCAGCAGAGACTGACGAATAAGTGAATGAATTAAGAAGAAGGTAGCAGGAAAGAGAAAGAACGCGACCAGTGAAAGGAGGAGGCGCAACCCAAAGGCGTCGGGCAGAAGAAACTTTTGCAGTTTTAACTTTTCTGAAACTTTTCCCTGGACTTGCCATTCAAGTACCATTTCTCTATTTATACTTATCTTTGCTAGCCGGCCCTGAAGAAAGACTTTTCTTATTTACGTGTGCAGCCACTACGAAAAATACTATGCGGAACTGTATCTCGTCTGAAAATACTACTCGTACTTAATGCATTTCCTTTATTGTTGTTGATAATGTATACTTGATATATTTGTATCGACTATTATGAAATATTTTTGATGTTCTTTAGAGTATTTGAATTTCTAATGAATTTAGAATGCCAAGTCCCAAGATTTTAGCATACTTATAATGGTTATTACATCAACATTTTATGGTTCAATAAGATTCAACTTTTATTTATTTTAATTAATTTTGGGAAAATAGTTTTATTGGAAACTCGTCGCCATGATTTATTGCTAAAATATTATCTTTCCATTATTTTTATGAAAATTATGAATTACTCTATTTTATTAAATATTCAAAACTTGTTCAGAGTAAAATTTATTAATTTTGTTACTTTTTTAAAAACAACTTTGAGGATCAATTATACTACATCGTTCGTTTTAATTTAACAGGTAAACGTCCAATATAATGTATCTCAAAATTTTAATTTCAAATTCTCTTGGCAACATAATAAATTAATAACGTTTCTATTAATTTTACCGTCAATTTTTCGTCGTGTCTATTAACAATAATTGTTTTGGTTTTAATTATATTTCCATACAAATATATTGATAAAAATACTTGTGTATGCAACTTTAAAGTAAAATACATTAACAAAATTATAAAAGCATAGATTTATTACAAAATGTGTAAGAATCTACTAAAAAGAAATTCTTTCTGGAAATATATACCTTATCACAAGGTTGGTAATTCAAAAGCCAAGGCTCAGCGGATCAAAGAATTCAAAACTCGCAGTCGTTCGAAAAGATCGCGACTTCAAAGAAATCAAGCGCATCGGCGAATCTTCAAAGTTGCTCGTAAAAAAAGAGCCGCACGAATAATTGAGCAAAGTCATGATCCGCGCGCGCGCGCGCGGCATTGAAATGAATGTTCAATTCTCGTTCATTCTTAAGAAGCGGTAAATTTATAGTTGCTTGTTGCCGCGATAGTCATGAGTGCGCGTAACGATCCTCTTATTACGCGTTCTAATCCCGTGTATCCAGTATGTCATCTCGATTGCGCAGGCGAGTGGGTAGAGAGAGGGAGAGAGAGAGAGGAGGGGAGGAGGTGGAGAGAGTGAAAGAGAAAGAGCTCTATGCACATTGTGGCCCAGATAGCGCTCAATACGATCGAACACTTCGATGAGCGCGCCACAGTTAAAGGCAGGCACGCCTGCGTATGAGAAAAGGTAAAAGAACATCTAACAAGTACGTCGGAGGAAAAAGTGGTTATTTGACAAGGTTCGATGTGTCAATTTTTCTTGTGTTAATAATAACTTTTTACGATTACGACTCTTTCCTGAAAAAAAAAATGTTGTTTTTCTTGTACAAAATAAATAATGCTTTTCTATAAAAATAAATGACTAATCATGTAATATTTGTAGAATTCACTATTTGGTACGTTCTCTATACGCAGTAACCTTCTTTCGTACTTCTTTTATTATATGCAAAGCAACTGATAGAATAACAAATAATTTGAAACTATTAGTGACACAAGAGAAAATTTTAATAAAATTGTGAAATATAAGTACTGGTTTTCCGCTAAAAATAAATTTGAAATTCTAATTTGATTTCCAATATTAATATTTTTGTTATTTTTCAGTTTAAAATAACAAAATACTTGTTTCTCAGTAAGATTCAAAGTTCGTTTATAAGGGAAGTATTTACTGTTAATTTCCCCAGCAGAGTATTAAACTGCCTCTGAGGCTGATACCGGCGTGAAACAGACTAAGATAATGCGTTAATCTCTTTATAAAGGTCATTCCATCGTGTACACTTTGAACTTAAGTTATTATTACAGTAAAACAACGTCGAAATTGTAGTGAAATCTTTAAGAAAATTGTTTAAAATTTACAGAATATATTTATCGCGTGATTAAATACAACATTGCACTTTTTTACGTATTCATCATTATTAACATCATTTGATTTTCATTGATTCAATAACAACCTTCCATTATTTCTAGTAACATAATTATTCAAATTTTTATTAGTATCAAGTTCAAGTCACGTAACTCACGTTACATACAACTACCGAGAAGATTACTTCTGGAATAGTCGGCGAGCATAAGAAACCGTAATGTCTTCCTGCCCGAGCAAACACATTTATCAGACCGAATTGACCGCAAACTTTGAGGGAGAAGAGCGCGCCAAACCGATCCAACCCTGCCGTCCGCGTTTTTCAACGAGACTCTGCAAGATTCGGAAATTACCGAAAAGAAGCGCTTGCACGGGGAGAGGGCAATGCGACTGGCTCGGAAATAAAATGCAAATGGACCGGGCGCTCAACGCATCGCCTATCTCTCCCCCCTCCCTCCCCCCTCTCTCTTTTCGGTGAACAACGAAGCTCACTTTACATTTTAGCTAGGTACAGGAGGAGATACATACATACACTCGCACACATACACACACGCACACACACAGATACAGATTTTGGACGACGAAAAGTTTCGCGGTTTGGCCCTCGACAAATTTGCCGTCGATTGCCCGCTTGTATACAGCCTTTCATCGCAGCGCAGTTATCCGCACAAATCGTTGACCTACCTCCCTCTGCCCGTTATAAATTCTTTAACCTCCTTTCCAGCCTGTTTATTAAAGCTGTTATTATGGATAGTATATAGTAACAAAGAATGCGGAGCAGTAGAGAATGATTGTAGAGAACTTCTTTCAATTGCTAGGGTCTGGAATGAAATTGTGGACATACACGACTTTATTCTGCTCAATGAATTTATTGTAAGTTGCTATAAACATCGTTTGTCGTGCCACAAGAAGACATCAACCGTCTGTATTACAGTAATTACGCATAAGGTCTTTCCTGGTAGTAAGTTAAAGTTTTCATTTCTTAGTTAAGGAAAATAGATGTTAAAACAAAGTGAACCTAATTGCTTTCAAAGGATACAACTTTATCTTACAAATAAACCTTCCGATCTAAACAAAAAAAAAAGAAAAAAAAATTGACTGCGTTACTCCATCGATATTGACTTTATATCGGGACCTAGTAACAAGGTCAGATTAAGATCACCACATAAAAAAAAGCTTTCGAAATTTGGGTAAGCTCCCTTTTTTTATAGGAACAGCAAGATACTGCATAATATTTCTTCCTTTTATCAAAAATGCGACCCTATTCTGACGCGTAACATAAAATTTTCAAAATACCCAGCTATACCCTACCCTAAATTTCACAGTAAAAAAGAAAAATACGCGTATTTATATATTCATTTTCCAAGGCTCGGGAAAATTAGTAATTGAAATCACGTCCCCGTTGCCTGCACTCCTATCTCTCGCGTTCGTGCATAATAAAGCACCGTTCAATTACTCCCAATCGCCTCTTATTAAACAATCGTGACGGCAGCCGGCTTATCTCTCCCCGCAATCGTCCGACTTTCCGCAACTACATGGCCAAAATAGTCTCGCCCCCTTGCCAAAACACGCGTCCGCCCCGTGAAATATTCGCGCCACCGCGAGGCGAACCGCCCCGGGGATCGCGTATCGCGCGCGCAGTGTGTAGTGTCCTTGTGCGTATCGGCCATGTGCATATAGACGTGCGCAGCGCAGATATACCGCATAATATGGAAGGGCATATGCGAGACACGCGCTACGTGTTCACCTATTCACGTTTTCGGCTAGTAGCTGCGGTAGCGGCGGCGGCGGGTGACTTCCTTTACCGCCACCCACGCAGCTGAGCGACTTTCTGGCAAGCAGCACCGCTCTGCCTTATACTTGCGCAGGAAGAGCAATGGGCCATAATTTACGATTTATTATCCGGCTCGTTCGCGTCCGCTTTCCGCGACTACTCTGCCCCCGACTCCTTCTCTCTTTCCCCTTCCTCTCTCAGTCTCTCTCCCTCTCTAGTTTCTCCATACCCGAATTCGTTCGAGCGCAAACGGCGTTATTTTTCCCGCGGTAAAATCTGGAGACACGCATCATATATATACACCGTGGTCCCGGGTGGACGCTTTTTCATTTTCTGACCTATTCCGGTACTCTTTCTCTCTCTCTCTCTCTCTCTCTCTCTCTCTCTCTCTCTCTCTCTCTCTCTCTCTCTCTCTGTCTCTCTCTCTGTCTCTCTCTCTCTTTCTCTCTCTCCCCCTCTCTTTCACTTTTGCACACTGGCACGTCTGTCTCTTTCTCCGTTCGTTAATCGATGCACGTCGTCGAGGGATTGGGTCGTCTACATATAGGCAGGGCCTTCGAGGAGGCAGTTTTGAGAAATCGATCTCGTTTAAATTGAAATGAGAGGGCGAAAAAAACAAAAGGCGCGGTAAAGCGGCGATGATTATTTTTTAATCCAACGGGTTTCCAACGAATGTGTTGTACACGCACACATACCCACACAGCTTTATAGTTTCGATTTTTCTGAAAGGGCGCGATGTTGAGAGTTATTTTTAGCTCGCTGATTGTGATTCTGAAACGTGCTTTTCAATTTCAAAATAATGGAATTGTACTGCACACTTTCAACCTTTTTTTCGTAAAATTAATAACATCTCGGATTTTTAAATTACAACGACAAAATTAAAATGGAATATAGTATACTCTATAAAGATAGTATAGATAGATAAATGTTACAAAATCATGGTAAATTCTCCGAAAAAGCTTTTAATCCCAATGTGGCTTCTTGCCATTACAAGGATTAATTCGGGCGCAGGAGGTTATAAAATTAAACGTAGAAACTCGACGAAAGTTAGAATCCGACGGGACACGCTGACGTTTACGAGTCACCCTTTAAAATTTATCACTGGGTTTTCCATCACCTAATTACCGTGGAAATTTAATTCTCGTCGCGAATATAAACCGCGAACGCGTGCGCGCGCGCACGACAACGACGAGTTTTGCGCTTTTATTTCTCGGCTAACCCAGTTTTTCCGCGACTCGGACGATATGTATATTACATCGGGCGACAAACGCAAGTAGTTCAAAGCAACGGCCGGGGAATGCGTCGGCCGCGCGCTATATAATCCGCGCACCCAAAACCGCGCGCTCGCGCGTGGAGGCGCGTCATTAAAGTGAAAATTACGCAGTTTCCAACTATCTAAACCTCGCTGCCAAGCCGCCACTGTAACCCTAATTCTCGCTACATGGCACACACGTATGCGCCTGTGTGTTGCGCATGGAACGAGTATATTTGGCGCGAAAATGGTTATCGTGCGGTTGACTTTCTTGAGATTTTCATCGTACGATACGGAAATAATAACAGCACAATATGTAACTTTCACGTTAATACTGCCGTATAATCAAAGATAAATTTTATTTAGTATTATTTTATTGGATAAATCAAAATGTACGTCAATTTAAATATTTTATCTATAAACATCCAGTATAGCTAATTTCATAGAATTCAGCTAGATTTTTAATGGGACTTTCCTGAGATATACGCAACGACAAAGTATGTCACATTACATAAAAACGATAATAGCCTGTCTATATTTAGAATGGCTTTACGACTCTTAATCCATTTAAACTGTTTTATTTATACGCTCATTTACTGCGCTTTAAATAAAGCTATATAGCGAGCACCGCATGAGCTATCTCGCGCGACTTCAAGAATAACTCCGTGAAAAGGGCACTTTATGAGCTCTCTCGCGACATCTCCGCGCCCCCGAACATCTCTCGAAAAGAATGTAACGACCCTAAAGTCGTGAAATGCAAAATGATAAATTCTAATTCCCGCGCTGCCTGCGCGTCGCGACTGCACGGCGCGGCTTTCTCTCTCCCAGTGAGTTTTGTCTCGCAGAGGTTATAATACACGGGGACTCGAACTAATGCCCCAAAACAGTAGGTGCGCACAGGCTCAAGGGCTCAGATTTATAAGCTTTTCGAAGTTTTACGAGGTACACCCTAATGAGACAGCAGCTTTCCACCGCCCCGCGCGCGGATGATTCTATCGCTCTCTCTCTTTCTCTCTCTCCGGCTGGAAGATGCTGGCTGCGATCGTTAAATTTTATCACTCGTGTAGGCTCGTGAACCGGGCTTATAATATACCGAAAAAGGGAGGATTGTAACGCGGCGCTCATCATTCGTCCACCCCCGACCCTCATTCCTTTTCTTTTTTTTTTATAGAAGGCAATCACAGGAAAATTATGTTGTAAAGCTCGCCGAGCGCAATTTGTAAAATTACTCTTTTACGATTCGTGAGAATAACGATGAAGCGCCCGCGAGCAATGAAAGGGTTATTACGTATATCCTTATTGCAGTGTGCTTTTGTGACGCTGACGTCGAAAAATAACTGAATAAAGAAATACGGAATTTTTACGTCGTGCGCCAAAATAAGGTGCACTGTGAAATTTTTTCAAAGAATACGTTATAGAAAAGTAGGAAGAAAGTCAGGAATAACATTCGGCTATAAAGTTTTCAGAAAAATATTATACAAGCGGTTTGCCACTAAGTAGATATGTTCCGAGTTTAGCCAGACATGCACTCGCTGGCAGGTTGTGTATTCAGTTATTTGTTACACGCATGCTACATGGTACGTACTTGTAAAGTTAATTTCGGAAAAACTTCGCTCTTTTGAATCATCAAAGCTATTATTTATACTTGAAAATTCTTCGTTGTATAAAAATAAAAAAATATTATATTTTTAAAAGACACTTTTTAATAACCTGGAACTAAACGAAACATCAAGACCGCTGTATCTCTCTCCCCCTGGTGTGAAATAATCCGTGCGAGTAGAAATCAGCGCCGAGAACAATGCTTAAACTTCTTAACGGTACGAGATGGGAGCTTGTCAAGACGTTTGTACGTTTATTACCGCAGGTCAAGGAGTTGCGTAGATAAGAAAATATTAGAACAGCTTTCTTCGTCTATAATATCGCAGCATTAAATACACTCTATCTATAGTAGCACAATGGTACGGGCGACGCTAGACCGACGGGGAGTCAAGGATATTCGCTTTTGTTGTCTCGGGGGCGAGACGGTTTCCCTAACGGCTTCTCTCGCAATATTTAGCTCGCCTTTTACCTTATTATTGTGAAATAATCTCCTTTCCGCTCCCCCGTTCATCCCTTTATCTCTTTATACCTGTTTCTTGTTAGCTTTTGAACGATATTGTAACCTTAAAGGAGTTTCTTATTTGATGTTGTAAATTTCTGCTTTACAAGCATACGATCAGTTAACATTATATACACTTAAATGCCAACGTACTTGGCTATTATTAAACGTATACCTCTGGTTTGAAATTTTTTAATACATTTAAATTATTGAATACAATTTTTTTTTATTGTGCTTCATATTTTAGTAAGATTGCAGAAAAGGTAACATTGAATTATCAAACAAATAATTGCATAAGTTGATCGTTGAAAGAAAATAAATCTTTTAATTAATCCAAAATTAGAGAACAAAAAAAATATGACCGCAAAAAATAGTCACACATCGAACGAAATTCTTTCTCCAAATAATCCAAGCTTTCCATTAACCTAATTACTCACCACGCACAAACTTCCATAAACCCTGCATATCCCAATACCAACTATAATCTCCAAAAAACAAAAATTGTCCCTCTAGCATCCTCATCGATCCTTATGCGCGTACACACATCATCGCCACTTTTACTGCGACCCCGTATGACGCGCACAGGCTAAGCCGCGACTGTGCCGCTCTCTCTTCCAATGGCCCGTTCCTGAACTGTTTTCTCTGACGCTCCCGGTACCGGGAGGAGAGGGGACGTGAGCCCGCGCTCTCGCTAAATTATTAAGCCAAACATCCGATTTGTCGGCCCGGCCGAACTCTAATTGCGAGCATCTGCAGCTGTACTTGCGGTGTTTATCTGCGCGTCGTTAAGCCGGGCCGTCGCGCGTGGCTTCTATATATATGTCTGTATAGTGTCGGTTTAAAAGTGTATAGCGGTCGCCGAGGAAAAATATATGCGCGTCGAGGTGAGCTATTGCTCGTGGTTTGGTGAACGCTTTTTCTTGGTCTTTTGCCTTATGTATTATGCCGTACTAAGCTTCGGCGCGGGGTCACTGGGTGCGTAGTTGATTAAATCCAGCTATAAATAAACGGGAAGAATAAATACTGTGCATATATTTTATTCCTAAACCCAAAGCTTTGTTCATTATGTAGAAAACGGAAATTACTGCCTGTATATTATTATTGTTTACAATAGAAATTCATGATATTTTAAGTTTTTGTAAATAACATTTTAAAATATGAAAAAAAAACTTCACTTCTTTGTTGATATTCTTAGTTCATAAACCAAACATTGTTTTCGTAAGTGAACTCACAAATATTTATCAACAATCTGCGATAACAGAACTCTCCGACTTTCTGTTCGAATAATCTAATACTATATACGTTAACTCGCGAAACTTACAAACCAATAGAGCATGTATATATACCTGTCGCGCATTCAAAGTAGATGTTTCGGCGAGTTTGTATTTCAAGAAATGTACGACTAAACAAACGAATGTATATATACATATAAAATCCGAGCTAGCCAGAAACAAGAGACCGTTTGGATTCAATGTCAGGTTATTCGAGCATTTATTTGACCAGACTCGTAGTCTTTACTCTCATTTAGCTGTACGTGCAGCGAGTGCAAAGCCACGAAAGTCGCCGAGACACGCGACGTGTTTCGACGTCTCGCGCTGGTTTTCCTTTCGAGGTTGACGCCGACCATAACACCGGCTTATTCTCACACTCGAAAAAGTAAGAGCCGGCTCAGACGCCTTCATATTGCCAGTTAGTGGCTCTTACTGGGCTGTAAATCGACTATCTTTTTCACATGCGTACGATTTTATTGAATAACGTTGACGGAGCTACGGTATGTACGTCAGCCATAAGCTTTTTTATTCTGGTTTTGCCACTTTAATCTTCGTTTCTGACTCTTTCATTTAATTTTTCATTTTCGCTTTTCACAGGTGCAATATTCGTTGATTCGTTTCAAAGAAGCTTTCTTCATTTTGTATTTCATGTCCTGGTAAATGGCTTGTTTCATAGTGGCGGTCGGGAAATCTGCTGTTACAAGGTTCATTTTGATGGTGTTGCAGAATAACGCGAAGGATATTCGGTTTATGTGGTTGTAACCTCGTAACCTCAACTGTACGGAGAAACTGCCTATGGGGCATATTTTGCCTCCGCAATACAGTGTAGATTTGATGGCATCCCTCTCAAATTGCGGGTATTGATTGACAGATTCCCAATAACCAAATATCGCTTTCATGTTAGAAATCTTGTAAGTGATATGAACGCTTTAATACTGGTTTAATAAAACCGTTTATTTTCATTCCAGTTTTTGAATTTATAAATTTTTGTATAATCCGTAAATTGTATAATGAAAACTTTACAAATCCTGAATTTAAAGTATTGTACGTGAAATATTTTCTATAAAAGTTAGCTTAAAAAATGCGATAGTTTATATATTCTCTGAAAATTACAATATGACTGACGAAATAGTAGACAATTTATCACTTTCAGAATTTGAGTTATGAAGCGAATTTCAACGCAATTCTTTCCCGTGAGATATTTCAAATGATACTTTTCATTCTTGCGTGAAATGAATAAACATATATATTTCTTTGAATATGATAAAAATAATATTATTTTCGATTTGTAACGTGCCTGAATTAATCATAAATATTTTTTATGATTGAATTTTACTTACAATATTCGAATTCCTGAAGTTTGTACGTGCTGATAAATTATCGGTTTCAGCGTATAGTAACTAAACTTGTACTAGCATGGGAATTCACGTAGTATTAATCCTTGTTAGCTTCCATTATATGGATGATGGATTAGTAATAAAGCTATTGTGCGTCAATTCAGTATGCGCAACTTCGTAGAAATAGAATGTGAACAATGTTTACACAGCCGCTTATAGGATACATTGATATTTTTAAATGTGAAAATTATTAGAGCAAGTATAATTTCATAGCACGCGGATTTATGTTATAACATACAGGTATCATTAACTTAAACAAGCGAATTATTATAGCAGAATAAAATGTATGAATATTATTGCGGTACTCTTGAAAATTGGGTCATGACAATATTATTTAAATGCATGTCTATTTCTAAATTAAAAAATGAAATAGTCAATATAAAAAATAAATATTAAAATATACTTGCGAATCATATAGTAGAAAACCATATTATCAAATACGGTTTTAGACGAACCAGTGTATTTAGTATACTTTTATTATTGCCAACGTTTCGCGAGAATTTTGACTCCCTTCTTCGGGACTACCAAAACCATTGAAAATATTGATGTTGGAAGGATGAAATTTACAATTTTTAAATAAAATCTGAGGGTACGGTACCATAAAGTAGTCCAGACATGTTAGGCCGTCAAACGTCGCAATAGGACGCGTAGTCAACCAAACCACTGAGCAATATTGGCAATTCGCATATACTCTCTTGACCAGCACTTTGTCAATATTGTGCGTTACAAGTAAACCATTCATTTACATCATTTCCAAAGAATATTCTCAGGCATTATACAAAGTAACAAGAATCTTTTTATTTAGACAAAAAATGAATTCAGACGTAATAGATACATGTTTTATGAATTTGTTATATTTATTTTACGCAATACCAACGGAAATAACTCATGCACTATAATTTAAGATAACACAATAAGAATGAAACGAGTGAAAACAGAAATAAACGCAGAAAAAGCAAAGAAAAACACTCGATATCACTCAAGATCAAAATATCTGTAAACGAGCGGGATAATAATACCGCGGGAACGGACGCGACTTTCCACGCGCGCGCGCGCACTCGATTGCTTCTTGTCGATTGCTTTTTCACGGACGCTTTCCCACTCGTTTTCGTCATCTCTTCGCTCTCCCTCTCCCCTCCTCCCTCTCCCTCTCTTCCTCCCTCTCGTCACCCCCTCCAATCCTGCATCGTTCGCGAAATCCACGCGTTAATTTGCTCCCGTGGCGTCGCGGAATCCCTGCCGTCTGCTCGCTAATTAGCCCGTTACACTCGCGCGCTCGTGATGTGTGTACGTGTGCGTGCATGTCGTCGAAAATTTGGCTAACAAGACGAGAGATACGCGTGGGAGTGGAGAGCCGAGATTCGTGGTGTGACGACGAATTGTTCCGCGGCACTTTGATCTCTCGCGATTGAGGCTTTGTTGACGCCGCGCCAGAGTGCCAGTGGTAATGGGATTGAATTACGATCCAGGAAATGAATTACGTAACTGAAGTATATCGAGCGACAAGTTATCGATCGATACGTTCTATCGCGCGGCATTATTTATACTGTACGTGGAATTTTTAGAACAAAGGATTTTTCAATATGTTTTATTCGGGCAGTATAAATAAAGCTCCATCTCGTTCTGTATTGATATATAGACATTTTTAGAGTTAATTAGTTTAATTAATTTGTAATCAACAATTCTTTGTTCTAACTTTTCCAGTTCGATTCCTTCCTTTATTTCGTAATAAATTATGTAGCGGTCTTCCATTAATCTTGTCCATTAAGCCTACGTAGCGGTACTCTATTCAATACACCTGAGCCCCAAAATCGTTTGATATCCATTATTGGCAGTATAATCTTCGTTTAAAGGAATATCCCGTATTTTGGTCGGCTACTGCCATATCCAAGGTAATAACTGATTTATAAAATGTAATTCTCCTTTCAAAATTATACCATAAATATTGATAAAAGAATATGCATCATTTAATCATAATGCAGACAATATTCTTTCAAAAAGTGTACAATATCTAAGAATTACTAAATAGGGTTATACTGTATATAGACAAAAAAGAATAAATCATGTCAAATGTAAATATTATAATGATTCATTTCACCGCGTGACACATTTCTGAGAAAATCATATGTCATGCTTTTTTCTAATGTTATTTCTGCTAATCTTAGAAAACTAAAATCACTTGTATTTAATCTTCTTATCCTTGTACATAAAACTACCCACAGACAAAAATACAAAATCCTGCCTCACTTTACTTAATAAATATCAATAAAGTCAATAGAGAATGCGACAAACGACGCTCCCTGAAATAAATATTTCCTAACATCTTTCGAGAAAGTGCCACATCCCATAAATCAGCCCTCGCTCCTGTATGTGTTTATTCGAAAGCAGACTCGCACACTTATATGCGCACGCGCGTGTGTTTGCGTGGGTGTACCATAATAACTCAAATAAAATTTATGATCCAGAATGTCGGACTGCTCGCCGGAGCGCACATATATATACAGACAAAATACAAACCCGCATACATACACACACATACACAGACAGACGGGAGGAAATTCTCGACCCCGCTGCGCTTTCCCGAACTTTTTCCGTCAGCACGGCGCGCAATTGACCCTCCCTCCCTCCGTCCCACCGCATTTGTGCCGATAAAGCGCGGCGCCGGCGCGCGGATATTGGTTTAGTTAGCATAACTTGAGCCACCCGCACTTTTCCATCTCGGCGACGGCGAGCGCGGCCTAATTCTCGACCCCTCCCTCTCTCTCTCTCTCGGCTATATCCGAATATAGAAACGGCATTAGCCGGCGGGCCGATAAGCGACGGCGCGCGAGACAAACTGCGAGGTCTCGAACTTTCGCATCGCAGGCCGGAGACTCTCCCTCCCTCCCACTGAATGTCTGTGTGTGTATTTCGAGGAGCGAGAGAGGGAGGGGGGCGCCGAGAGAAGATGGCAGAGAGAAGAAGGCAAGGTCTCGAGCTCCTTACTATTCATGGACGCCGCGAGTCGTCGGGCGTCTGACCATAATGCCGCACCACTACTTAAACGAGACAAAGGAGATTTTATTAACTTCTTGGCTTGTCGACTATTCATGCCTCTCGCCAACACGCGGCTTCTTATTATTACCAGGGGGATGAGGAGGTTGCATTGCGCTGTCTGCGGCCGCGGTGGAGCGGTACTCGAGTGCTCCATCCATCAATATCGCTTTTTTAATCCCGAGAATGTGCGGTGATGGAGATGGCAACGGAGAATGAGAAAATCAAAGGGATTACTTACTATTTTTATTCGATGAAAATTTTGAGAAAGCTTAGTACTAAACGTGAAATTTATCGTGGTTTTTATTTTTTTGTCTTGCCATTTTCATTATATATAAGATGAAAAATATTTCAATAACATTTATGAAGTTGACAGTAGTTCATTTCTTTCATTTGAAATTCGAAGATCATAAAGATGTTTGGTGTTGAATTTAAGATCGTTTTATGAGTTTTAAGTATTTAAAAAGGTTAAGCAAATTGAAGCAAAGTATATGTTAACTTCAGATAATGTTTCTGAAGTATTTTTCAATTTTGATCTTTCTTTTATAAATTGAGTTCAAATCTATTAGCAAAAAGTTGAAATTTCCAATCCAAAGTTATTTCAACTAATTTCAGTTATTATTCTGGGAAATTACTTTTTAACTTTATGAAAGTAAGGTCATGAAATAATATGACAAACGATTATTAATTTACCATTAAATAGTTAAGGTATCTTTATCATTTTTTAAATGTTTTATTAAATCTAATTGATTTAAAGCATTTATTGAAGTGTAATTGAAATTAATTAAAACCAAAAAATATACTTTTGATACATTAAAATACCGACATTTTATACATTTTAATGTCATAAAACAGATAAAAAAAACGGATAAATTTTAAAATACAGAATCTTTTTTTAAATTATATAGACTAAAGGTAGTGATGCGTGAAGACTGTAGTCGTTGATATTACTGAAATCTAAAAATCAGCGTAAAAATACATTGTCTAGGGTGGGTAACGGAAGACCGGATTAAAAAGTGTGGGGAGGGGGGGGGGGGGGGGGGGGGGGGGGGCGGGGCGGGGGGGGGGGTAGAAGTCGGCGGAATATCGATGGATGTCTGCGCTCGGGCACTAATTGCGAGAGTGAGAGAGAACAAGAGCTTCTTTTGAAAATTGGGTCGCATTATTTTCGCTTGATAAAGCAAACCTCGCGCACGCGCGCACAAATCACTTAAGCCGTCCTGATGAAATATTCGTCCCTTTGCTAAGCTCAACTCTTTCTCCCTGTCTCTCTCTCTCTCTGTCTCTCTCTCTCTCTCTCTCTCTCTCTTTCTCTCTCTCTCTCTCTCTCTCTCTCTCTCGCTCTCTCTCTCTCGCTCTCTCTCTCTCTCTCTCTCTCTCTCTTCCCAGGACGATGTTAACTTGGGCGTACGGAGGCAAGTCTTATTTGTCGCGGGCGATAAGAAAGAATTTGATTTAGGGGATGATAGCCAAAGTTTTTAAGTCGCCTCCAGAAGTTGGCAATCCTTATTGAACATTTAAATAACTACATTATAGATAGCACAAAGTTACGTTTTACTTACCAGTGCCAAGCGCGTTAAAACTTTCAGTCCTTAACGTCGAAAAAGGAGATCAAAGTGTCCATCGATGTGTATATATATATATATACGTATAATTCAGATTTATTTTATCGATAGTCCGGACAACTATAATTTAAGAGGGAAGCGTTTAGAATTTATGACACTATCAAATACTGATACAAGCATATAATAAACTACAGTAAAGTTAGAGGGTGTACTTACTTAAACACTACTTTATCTTCTTAAAATCAATAATAACAACAAAATTAGAGTTTTATAACTTCAAGTCGTTGTAAGATTAGATAGATTGGGATTCAAGTAGTCTTTTATTTTGTTAAAGAACAGTCGATAGAAAATTAACCATTACATTGATGATCTAATTTAAAAAAGTATACTGTGTAAGTGTATAATTAAAAATTTGAGTGAACTTGTTCACTTTCAAGCTCTATTTTGTGATTGGCATACGCATTTTAATGTGTGTATGTCAAACAAATCAATCGAAACAAACTAGAAAATATATACAACTAGTTAAAGAAACTTTTCACATTTGATAAAACAGCAATAAGTTAGACGCAAAATGGAAAATAAACTTACAGTGTGTCGACTAATACTTATTCACATTTATAATTCAATTCACGTGTTTGCTCTCCTAACTTTGTCAAACTAAATAAACCTCGCCTCTAAAATTGAAGCATTTGAAAATACTATTGCACTTGCGTGACAACGCCGTTCAAAATAGACGCTCATCGCTGCAGTTGTGAAGCGGAAGAAACGAAAAAAGGGATAAACGAAGGCGGGACGAGGGGACGGAAGAAATTCTGCGCGGCCAGTGCGGTGTAAAAGTTTGCTGTTCGAACTTTCTCCGGCCCAAGGGAGGAGGACGGAGGGAAAGAGACGAAAGCCGCGGTCGCGACGTCCTCGCTAACGTAGCAGCGCTAGAAACTCTTCGCGGAAGTAATACCAAAGACGACGGATTCATTGAAATTAAACAGAGACTTGGAGAACCCGATTCGCGCGTTTGCGTAAATGCGCTAAGTGCAGGATTTCTATAATCGTTTCCGCGCTTTTCCTTTTATTACATTTACGTTTTTTTGGCAAGTAAAAAATGCATTGTTTATGTGTCTCGATCAAGTTTTGTAATTTATTACTTTTTGTATCGTGATTATTTTGTTAATAGTTATCATTCATTTTTTTCTCAATTTGGATATTATTTTAAATTTTGTTTCAGTTGGATTCTAGATACTGAGAGATTATTATATTATAAATTTAAACAACGACGTCATCATAGTTTGCGTATGAAGTCTATTGCTAAAACGTCAGTGTATAAAACTTACTTTTGAAATTTCCCTGAAATGTGCATTGTAGCTAATAGTATTTTGATGTTTGCACCTTACTGCGTACCTTCACATTTCATAGGATTCTGTATTGAATCGAAGCTTTATTCTTCGGTCGGAGCTCTCTTGACTTCGATCAAAACTCTCGACTTTATATAAGCTTCTATTGAGACAAGTTAGGATCCCAGCCCTACGGAGACATTATTCTTGTTTCGAGGTGAAAGTAAAGCGGCAGCTTTCGGTCTCAAATACTCTTAAGAGGTTCGAATATTTCTTGTGGAACGATCATGACTTCAAAGATTTATGAAAATAAGCTCATTATCGTAACTAATATAAGTCATAAATGAATATAAGTGATAATAAAAAAAAACCTATAAAAACTATATTGATCCAAGATAACGATAGGCTTTTTCAAATATAAGATCACAATTTATTCAAGCATAAAAAAAAACATTATTCGCGTTCATATACTAACTTCACAAAACCGTAGAAGCAAAATAAAATCAGAGCGTATTAAAAACAAAATATATTTAGAATTACCCATATATATACCGGATCCATGTTACACACTCGCTCGCGAGGCTGCAGCAATCGAAATATCCCGCACAGCCGCGGCAGAAATAATCGAGATTCCTCGGGATTCTGATTTCCCCCTCTTTCGGTCCGCGCCGCGTGCGCGCCAGTATATATAGCGCGTGCAGGCTGCTGCGAGGCTCTATCGGTCAGGGCCTCGCGGCGCGGACGCTTTATCTGCCGCGCAAAAACACATCGAAGCGTGCGCGCGCGCGTACAGCCCATTGTCCGTCAATTATACGTCACGGGCGTTATTGTTTCGACGTTGTTGTCACAATTATTCTCTCTGTCTATACACACGCGCGTGCGGGGAGCGCCGTTCTAAAGCTACATTGTGTCGGCTGCAGCTGCGAATCCCCCCCTCTTTTGCGTGTAAAATGTGAAAGAGGAAATAAATGTTGAAGTATTATAGAGCTGCTCGAGAGTTTAATATCAATAGGTCGATGATTTTGAAAAATGTTGCTGCGTGACGTTAACAGGTATAATCTTGTTTAGTGGCTAATAGGCCAGTTATTTCGAGAATGTGGTTTGAGTAAATTGCAATTTTTTTTTCTTTAGAGCGTTCTACATCAATCAACATTTTATTTGCCGTTCGTTTTTACGACAGATTTTAAAACGTGATGTGTATAATATATCACGTGAAAATATGCGTTATATGAAAATAAAGATAAAATATTGCTACATTATTATTAACGAAATAAACTTTATTTTTTAACTGTTGAAAGGTGTAGTGTATTTAATAATTTTAACCTTCATAATTTATCGCTGTTTCGTGCACTGATATATATGTCAAAAGGTGAACCCGATGAAGCACTCTGTGTTCTAGAGGACATAAATTACATAAATCGTGATCCGATTTTTAAATATATAATGCACAATATATGTTATGCACTTTTATTATGAAGCAAACTCACACCATAAATTACTACTTTATCTACATGTATCTAAAGCATCAAACTTTTTATGATTTTCCAATATGCATTATGCATGAAAGTTTTTGATGAAAAATTCAAATTTAAAAATAAAAATTATAACTTACCTTATTACAACGATCAAATTATATTGTTTATTGTTCTTTTTTTACAGTTACAGCTTTTTGAGAAGAGTCTTGTTGAATTGTATTGTACAATCCTTTCTTAACAATTTTCTAATTTGGATTAACGTATTAAATTTCGTCCTTTTCAACAGCATTAAAAGCTACTATCACGAATAAGATTGAAAAGCTTGCTAAACAACGTCACGATCGCAGAACGTTTCTCCTCCACTAAACTTCAGTCTCCCGGGCTATCAGAGCCAATGCACATCCGTCTCCTCCATTTCGGCGCGAACGCATGACACCTGTAGTGTACGTATCCATCCAGCCATCTCGGCGTCGCTCGGCTGGAGGGCCGCCTGGGGCTCAGGGCGCGACGTCCCGTCTTCCTCGAGACCCATTTCGCGGATAAGCTCGCCGGGGGGATTCCTCGGCTTCCCTCTCCCCGGAATTTCACCGCTTGGCCGGTCGCCAAGGAATCGTCCTCCTCCTCATCGCCGAACCTCGGCCTATACCTAATATGCATACCTATACCGCGTATATAATGCATAACGAAAAAAGAGCGCGGCTAGGATGTTTGGCGACGGGCCTCCTTTCGGCCGTGAATAATTGCCTCTGGCTTATTCGGTAAATATCTGACTCTCTTTTTTCGTCTTCTCGAGTTGCAGAATGACCGAGAGGAGAAGCGCTCCCACAGAATACAGAAGATCATCGAAGGCTTGTTGCCCACTAACATGGAAGCGAAGGAGAGATCGTCCGAGGCCGATCAGCTGCTTCAGTTCTGCCTGGCTGTCAGCAAGGTAAGAGAGAGAATTGGGAATAAGTAAGCGCGAGAGATTCGATCAATTTGCGTTTACGCTCCGAAAACGTGACGACAATCTTGCCGTGGCTTGTCGTGCGCCGTGTATTTGCCGATCGTTCTTGGCAAGCGTTGAGCTGCTGTTTAGTATCGGGAGAATGGTATCGTCAAATTTACATTTTTTAAAAAATATTTTTATGTTTACCTGAATTTTCAAGGTAATTTAAATTTACCTGAACGAACGTGTCGGTTTTCTATAATTATAACAGTAATTATTTGCATTACTTGCTAAGTGCCCCTTTTAAAGCCACAATGTTTCAAAATTTTTTTATTTCATATTATGTTTAATTCTTTTTTATTCCAACAGTACTTTAAACTCCTGATAATTAAAAGTATGTGGCACATTAAAATTTAATATGCAATTTATGTTAGTAATTGTTAAAATATGATTTGAAAATTTCAAAATTTTAAATATTATTGAAGTTATTAACAAGTGTTTCGATCATAATAAGAAATTTTAATAATAGAATGCACTTAGAAAATGATCACCTAACTTTGATTAGATTTAAAAATACATCAAGCGTCGTAGTCCAGTTGAAAAATCGTACGCGTAAAAGCAATTTGCTCGCATTTTACATTCCATGTCGACCTCCCTTGAATCTACCATGCATTTTTAATTTTAATCCATGCAATTGCACGTACACTCTCATGAAACGTGCTTGTCTATACTGTTAAAACGTCAGTTTGCATTCGCCCATGTTTTGCAATGCTCACCCATGCGACAATGAGTTCTGACAACAAAAATCGACGACAAAATAAAACATTTATTTTGTCCGTTAAACTTTGTAAACCTGATAAATTGCAATATTCAAGATCTCATTAAAAAAAATAAGTTAAATCTTTTATTAAACGTTAATTTCAACTGAAATTATCGGTTCACTGATTATACGATGGCATCGTTTTTTGCGTTAATTGGGTATCAATTTATTTTGTAACAGCACTCATTTTGCATAAGCGTATAAAAAGATTGATAGTGGAACATTTTACAGAGGGAGTTCCAGTTTTTTTATATATACATTAATCAAAATATACAAAATTTCTACATCTTTTGATGAATTAAAATTTAATTGATAGAAAACTGACTTTAAAAAATCAATTTAATGCCAATTGTAAGTAATAAAGATACATAAAAATGAAATAGAGCTACAAAAGAAAGCTTTTCTGTAGTACATTTGATTTCACTCATATATTTTATGAATTACTTTATTTATCACCTTGAAAAAAGAGGTTCCGCATAGAGTACAGATTCATGTATATTCCCTACCCGGAATACGAGAATCTATGTGCCGAAGATAGAGACATGGATTTTCACGGTTTTATTAAAGAAACACGTTTATAGTATTAACATTTTACTAAAGTTTATTTTAATAGTTACAGTATTTTCTGCTTGCAGTAAATATATTTCTTTGTAATTTATACTCATTTTATGTAATATAATGTGTGTAGATAAGAGAGCTTTAGCCTTTGAAATATGCAAGAAACCTAAGTTTTAATTAAGTGTAGAAAGATGTAAAAATATAGGGGAATAAAATGTTTTTTAAATGTGAAATTTTTCTAAAACACATGTGTTGCCGGAAATTACTGCAGTAAATATAAATTCAATATAATCATGTTAATTATGTCATTTTATGCTGTTCCGGTAACTGACACATGCTCCACAAAAACTATAAAATTTAGCTAGCTGTAGATAAAGTATTATATCATTAAAATTGTAATAAAATATTTCGTATAATATTACTTCAAAAGCTAAGATATAATTTTGACTTATTTTTCTGCATTTGAGTACAGATCTTCCCAAGGCACAAGGATATTTATAATTGGATCGATATTGATCAGCGGGTGTACGTGCCGTATAATCTTACGCATCTACAGGAGAGTTTCAGTTATGTGAGTAACTCTGAGTATCTAATAACAAGAATATGTGTCTAGTTCGCATATACATGATATTGTAATTTCTAGTTATTAAAGTAAATTATAATTATTATTATAAATTACTTTAAAATATTAAAGCAGTTATTTCGAATTTAATATATTCTCGTATTTTTACAACCTTCACGATACATGTATTGTGAGAAAACCACATTTTACATTGCTCTTTATGTCGGTCATTAAAATTTTTTTATCGTTCTCAATATATTCAAGAATAAATATTCCGGAAAAAGGTGGCAAGTAAAAAGAATAGATCGATGTAGGCACTATTTAATAATACAGTCACTAATTGAAATACTCTAATCCCCTGGTTAGATAAGGTGGGGGATGCTGCTTAATTCGACGTTGGATAACGCCACTGCCGATCTGTACGATCGCGATCGCTATAATCGCGAGTACAGTAACGATGATCAGCCTGCCTATGTCTACGTGACCGCTCCTCATTACTTTCGCAGCCTTGGCAAGCTGCTGAGTCGCTTTTCCAAGAGGTGAGTTTCCCCGACTCTTCGCCTCCTTTTTCAAGCGCCACTCCTGCGCTCACACGCGTTAAGGTTGCGAGCGATATTTTTCGCGACCTTGCCGATTAATGAGCGCATTACGTGCTATAATTTACACGTCTTTAAGATATTACGATTATTTCGCTGTTGCGTTTTTCTTCCTCTGGCCATTAAGGCTAATGTGCAAGCACATGCACGACACGAATATCGTTGTTGCTGCTGGCTTCGAAACAAAGGGCTTCTGTTAGCTAATCAACGAAGTTAGTTGATATTACTTATTTCGGTTAAATTAATAAGACAATAAAGTAAATTTCATATAAAAATAAATAGGTCAAAATTTCTTTGGTATGTATAGTCTAAAGAGGTATAGTCCAAAAATCGTATCAATATAAAATTTTTATCAGCAGTAAAAAAAATACTGCCATAATTTTTTTGTTTTAAAATTTTTATTCAAATCACACTAAAAAATATTTGAACCTGATAAATCTTATCGAAAGGTAATAATATTAAAAAAAGCTTGCTCGTGATAATGTAAGCATGAAATACTAATAATCTCTTTTTTACTTTTTAGCGCCGATTCAATTTTAAATTAAAAATAACAGTTTTACGATTATTTTTTATTCCAATATTAAATAAAAAAGTTAACATGAAGGTCAATCATACATGTAACTGCTGAAATTTCCGTTTATGACACACAGTAGGAAAGTATACAAAAATCCAATATCATATCAAGTTTCCATATTTTATGAGAAATATTTACATTTTATATATCAAAACAGCGATACAATTTTACGGGTGGAGTTCGTACAGAGCGCCCAGAAAATCGACAAATTTTTTTATGTTCTAAGTGTTATTAAAAAAGTCTTTTTAAATAAAAAAAAGTAGCAATGATATTTCTAAAATATTCAAATAAAATATGAAATTTTTCGCTATTTTTAAGATTTTCGTCCAGTATTGCGTTAAATTAACTTTTTATTTAAAAAAGTTCGTTCAATTTTAATTTTTAATTAAAGCGAAACTTATAAATGCAGAAGGCTACGAACTGATTTTCCGAATACTTCAAATGAATTTAATCTTCGAAGCCGAGTTTTCTGAATATTTAAAATTATTGAAAATCTTTAATACATGCTGGGCGTACACCATCTGTAAAATACAATTCAATTATATCAGAGGTTACAAAATTATAGTTCGAACTTCGACTATACTCAATTGTAAAAGTAATTAAACCGTAGAATATAATTGCTTTATCTCGGCGAGTCCCTTGCACATGAATCATTCATACGAAGTACAACGGCGCTATATAGAGGCGATAGGAAATCTGGGAAAAAAATCAATAACGGCAGGAAAACGAGTTCGTGGCGAAATAAGAGCTCGGCTCGGCGCTCGAGAAAGAGAGAGATAGGAACAGAGATACAAAATTCCTGCAGTCGATAATTATATATATATTTAATCTCGCAGTAGGGGGGCGAAGGAGCAAAAATATAAATCTCTCGCAGCCTGGTGCAGATTTTCATTCAGCCGGCCAGACGCTGTGGCGCAGAGGAGGAGTGGAAGAGAGAGAGAGCGAGAGAAAGAGAGATTTAGCAGGGCGGGCGAGAGACGAAACCGAGCGCAAACGTCTCTCGCCTTGGCTCCAGTACCGCCGCGGCTGCCACCGCCACCTCGATCTTCTTTTCCCTAATGACCGACTTGCGGATTTTAACGTAATTTATCTCCATCGCGTTTCTCGTTAACGGCCCGAGCAAGAGGGAGGGAGAGCGAACGTGCGTCTCCGTTTAAAAAAGATCATTGAAACGGGATAACGTCCAATTATTTGTTAAATAGAATCCGTGAATCCTCGAGTAAATTGATTCGTGTCGGATTGAGTTTTTGCCACCAGCTTCAATATCAAACCGAAAAAGTCGATGATATATATTTTTCAATTAGTGTAGATATAGTTTGGCGTTAAGGGAATCTTAATTGGACGCGCACACGCAAAGTTCATTCACGTGGATGTAATTGTATAATTTTCATTTGGCGAAATTAAATTAATCATTAATTATACAGGAATTTCGTTCACTGTAGATTTTCTCATAAATCAGTCCAAGATAATTTAATAATCTATATATATATATATATATATATATATATATATATCTACGTGGAGTAATTCTTTGTGTATATATAGACAATTTAACTTTTATAACTGTTGTTGACAAAGTTCTTTTAGTAACTACTTTTACGAGGAGAACATCATCGTGAATTTTTTGCTAGAAAAGCAATAATCATATTTTTACAAATTTTTATACTTTTAGTCGACACCAAAGTTGTTCTATACTGCGATTACAGTTTGTGAGCGCTTACTGAAATAATTCTTACTTTTATGTCTTGGAAACTCATTATAGTTTCCTTTTCAAACTTTCCTCAGAAAAGGAAAACTTAAGCTCGAAATGTCTTAACAAGACGTATACTGTGATTATACTGCAATAAATCAACGATTGACTAATTTCTTCAATTATTTTACTAATTAATTTTTTGCCCAATTAGTATACAAAATAAAAAGAAAATAATCTTATCAATTCCGCGAAACGCGAAGTGAAAAAGTTATCTACTTATTCGGTGGACATCTATATACACTCCAAGAGATCGTTAACGAGCAAGGAAAAATAACGCGCAGCGGCGATAATAATACATCTTTACGCCGGCATGTTCGTGCACGGCGGGGAGTTGAAAAAACTTTTGCAGAATAAAGTTTTCAAGGTTCGCTCCTCCCGCGCGGCTCCCAAAGTATCGAACGACCGAGCGAGAGAAAGAGAGAGAGAGAGACGCAGAGAAGGAGCGACAGCTTCTCGCGCGAGCAAACCCCTCGGAAAGTGCCCTTCATAAAAGTTTTCTCGCCGAAGTGCACACGTGCGCTTTAAGCCGAACGACCGGACTCGCGCGTGTATACAAACCCCCCCGGCCGCTGTGCATGCGCGATGTGTACATGTATATATGGTTGCGCGCTCCTCGTAATATACAGTTTGAAATCGCCGGCTCTTGAGGATGCTCTCTTTTTGCGATGATTTTTTCACGCGCACGAATCGAATTTTAGATTTTCATGAGGGCAGGGAAAACGTGGTTTACGTTGCGGCGCGCGCTTGCGACGTTTTTTAAAGTTGAAATTCAGTATGCGCTGCGTTTTATCATGCTTTATTGCTGAACCTTTATGTTCTGTGTGCTTAAAAGTTGCAAGAGGATCCATCATAAATGATGCATAGCTACACAACTTTTCGTCATTCTTCAAATGTATACTTTATTTTTATTGTTTTTCACAACAGTTGCTTAACTAACTGAGTTAATGGTACTTTGAGAATGTTAATCAGCCAAATTATGTTTCATTGTTTCTTTCTTTGGGAACTAAAATTTATTTGCATTAATTGATTTCTAAAAATTTATGTTAGGTATATAAAAATAATTTTATACAATATACCTTGAAAAGGCTGTTATTCAAATATACACGTGGCAAAGCAAACACCTGTAATTAGCGCAAAGCCGCGAAATTTTAAGTAACACGAAAATTGCCGAAGTACTTAAAAGCTCAACACATGTAGGTAGCGAGCTTAGCCTCTCTCTCTCACTCCCTCTCTCTCTTTCCCCTGGCCCTCAATTATGCCGCTACGATATTTCGCCCCGTTGCTTTGGCCCGCACGATATTATTAAAATGTAAATTAGCCGGTCGGGCGCAGCGCGTGTGCGAGCTAAAGGCACCG